>SMSR01013588.1:51721-61852 GCA_019453355.1 Ceratina japonica | reverse complement strand
GCGGATCGGATAGACGCGTCACGATGAAAATCTCCACCCTGATCGTTTCTTCGCCGAGGGGTTGCCGTAAACAGGACGAGCTTATCTTTCTCCCTGGTCCGGGGTAGCCGACCCTTTACTTCAACCGAAACCAAGCAAGCTCGTCTATAAACCTTAAGTTCCAGCGATATATACGTACTCCCGGTGAGAATAGGACGAGAACAGGAAGGCGACTGTGTAGTGTGTATCCTCCTCTTGCCAGCTTTTAGGGAGAGTAAAACAGACTGATGGATTGTAAACATGACTCGTTAATCCTTTTATTTAGATCCATCATATCATTATTGATTAAATCATCCTTTTTATTATCGTTTAATATTTTAATGATTTTTTTTAATTGGACGCATCGTTTCACGATTAAAAACCCGACTAATTGACGCGTTTTAGGAATCGATAATCAAGCGAGGGGAGTTGATTCCGTACAAATCTGAGAGAGGCTCTATCGCGTAATCTTTCAGACCTCGTAACGTCGCAGGAGGAAGCTCCGGCTAGAGGCTTTTCTTCCCTTAACGTACGAACCGGAGCGGGAGAGACGCGTTTTCGTGACGGTAGGCAGGTATATATCGGGATCGATGTTGGAATACGAAAACAGCGAGGAGCCGGTTCTCGCTCCTCGCTCCCTCGCCCTCACCGCCTTGTCGTCGCAGTCGCATTTCCGGAGTCTTTTACCGGCGAAGCGTGTAAGCTCGCATAAAGAAAGCCGGGTTTGAAGAGAGGTAGGTCGCAGCCGGTGACTAAACTCACCCTCTTCCCTCGCGGCGCGATCCCCCGCCCCTCTCCCGGGCCACCCTATGACGGGGAACTTTTAGAAACTGCAATTTCTGTATACCTTTATCGCTGGCCGCCGCCGAGCGTAATTCCGATCGCGCTTGACTCAGCTTTTGCATAACCGCATAACCCGGAGCAGTCCCGTCGGAGTAGTTCTAGAATTCATAAAAGGGTAAAAGGCTAAAATTGCGCCACGTTCTTCCGTTCCTCGGGTCTCCTTCACTTTCCATGCTCCTTCGTCCCCGGAACAACCCTCTTCCCTCTCTCTCGCTCTCTCCTTCCGTCTTCCTCTGCACGTTATTCCGTGCCGGTGGCCGGCGTTTCGCCGGGCAAATGTTCAACCGGCAATCATGTCTATAGCCGAGCAGGCAAATAGTTTTCTTGATTCGATGGGGCGAATTTTTATTCTGTTTAGCGGAACGACCACCTACCTGCTTGCTTGCCTGCCTGCCTGCCTCCGCCCGTACCCATTTGCGACAGACCGTTTTTATCTCGCTATCCCGCGTTCCCCGCTTTCCCAGATTTCCGACTCAAACCATGCGTTACGTTTTATTATCTAATTAATTCTTTTCCCGGTTTTACTGCTCCTTTCTACTCGGCTTTCTAGACGAAATTAAAAACATTTCTTCGGGCCAGTTTGACTTAGAGATCTTTTTTAAACCGTCGTTTAATTTCTTTATAATTCATGGTGTTTTTTATTTGAAAATTGCTTCAGCCTCTTGGGTATTAAAAAGTTGAACAATACTAACCAAAGTTTACATAGTTATCGGATAAAATTTATGAACGTATTCCTAGAGTTTTATTATATTTATTTACTTGCTTAAAATTTTATACGGAATAAATTGTCGACGTATTTCCGGGCGAAAAGTCCTTTGCGATATGCATGGTGTATATCCGCTCGAATGAGCGGGGGAAAATAATTCGCGGTGATTCGACCGGAAAAGAATTTGAAAAGTCTTCAAATATTCCTTTACCGGAATACGCAACGGATGTTTTCAATAACTTTTTCTCGCACTTCGAAGAGCGTGGCAATTTTTGTACGGTGAGCAGTACATCTGACCGTTTTCTCGGTTTTCATATTCCCGGGCTAGACAAGAGACGAGGACTTTGACTGAAACTGCAATGAACTCACGCCTCGCTTCTCGTCTCCTCGCCTGTTCCCTTCCTCTTCTCCCGGAGCCACGGCCCGAGCCGAGGGAATCAATAACTCCTCACGACGGAGCCATCCACTCCGTTACCCTCCCGCGTTCTTCGAGCCCCTAAACCCAAGAAACCCCGCCACTGTAACCCCATAAAACGTCCACGGGGGATGACTCGGGCATTGTGGAGATTTCGGAGAAGCGCAGTTTCTCCGCATCCGCGGATGTTTTCTCCATGGTGTCAGCTTTTCAATGGGCTCCGGGGGTATTTACGAAACGATGAAAACGGATTTTCGAAAGGATAAAAGCTCGCGGGAACGCCGCCGAGGTGTTTAACGAAAAGTATTCGTGAAAGGGGAGTTTCACTCGCGCGATAGTGTTTCATAAATCTGGGGTTGAACCCGTCGCTACGTTTTCATTTTTACAAGTCGACCGTTTATTCCTGATTCGCTGACATATAAGATAATGGATTTTTCTAATTCTATTGCGTCAGCGAGTTTGGTAATAGAGTTCGGAATGTGAACTTGACACGATTGAAACCAGCATTCGGTCGCGACGCGCCGGGTAGTCCCGCATTAAGTCAAGGGCAGATCTACGGGTGTAATTTACAGGGTATCGACGGGGTGTCGCGAGATACAAAATGGTGACCGTGATACAGACCGCGCGCGGGTTAGCTCGAAAATGGAGTTACACGGGCGAGCGGGTAACATCGCTAATTTATTAGATTCTGGAATGCGCGCCTCGTAATCTCGTCGACCGGTGTATTTGTCCAACTGAGTGCACCCGTTAATCTTGCGCAAATGAAATAATGGTTTCAAGCTTTATCGACGGATAATGAATTTTAAATCGGATCAGCTCTCTGAACGGCATTAATTCCGCGTTCGCCGCGCGTGATCCGAGACTCGATCGCAAATTAGATTATCCGTTTCTGTCTCGGTGTGCGCCGCCGCCCGCGGTCATTTCTACCTCTGTTCCTCGCCTCGTTTTATTCGCCCGCTTCTTTTTAATCCTGCTAGACACATATCCGACTCCCACGTCTCTCAAAGCTGAACGGGAACGTGGCACGAAATAAAAGTCACGACTCATAATGTCTTGGGAAAAAATTGGAAAACCATTGCAAATACGGCAGTTTTTATTATTAAATTTTAATGCGAAGCGAACTCGATATAATTATTCTCACGAAATAACATTTGTTATCAAGAAATGTGTGGGAAGATTCATTTAAGAAATGAGATCGTTTTTGTCTCGTTGATTTATGTGTAATAGCCGCGTTTAGTGTTTGGATGAAACAAGACTTGAGGCGTTGGCACGCGCGCGATTGAATGAAAAGTTGACGGGAGAGAAGCCGGGAAATATTGGTTTTCTATCGCGTAGTCTCTATTTACTAAAGAAGATCCTGTAGACGTCGTATATTCGATTCCTCGCCATACTGATATTACCACCTGGCTCCGCTGGGATTCCATATCTTGACGGTTGACACGGCTTTCGCGCTTTTACGACCGAGGCAATTTTGCGCAATGGGATCCGCCGGTAATGCGAATTTACGTAGCTGTCCTCCGCCCCTCGTAACTCTCTCCGCCTCGTTATTCCTCCCTTTCTCTTTTTTACTACCCTAGAAAACTATCAATGCGTAACGACGGTCCAAAGGTTCACGAAATATCTTCGAAAAAAAATCTTCTAAACTGTGGAAAAACGTCTATAATTGATCATACAAAATGCGCGAAAGGGAATCATGGTTTAATGACTTCGATTAAATATTTATAGCGATGGATTACATTTTTCGAGGGTCAGTAATGCTTGAAATGATCATCAGAATCATTGTAATTTAACGAGACGACCTATGTGCAGTGGAATTCTTGTTGATCAGCGTTCTCATTCGAGGCAAAAATGGCTTTCGCTAATCCGATTAATCCCGGCAGCGTTCACAGCCGAAGGCGGATCGGTTAAATAATTATTTAAGCGAAGTTGCGGTACTTTGCGAAGAGAACGGTACAGCCGGGATAATGCACGATAATTCATCGCTACACGTGTCCGCGGCTGTTCGCAGCCGCCGCAATTTTATGATTGTGTTATCGATGTCGTTATCGAAATCGCTGACCACCATGATAAATGGAGTCGGGGGATCGGCCTACCTAATTTTCTCGTTCGCGTACTGCGACAGGGGGAGAGAGAGGGAGAGGGAGAGGGAGGCAGGGTGAGATCCGGGGAGGCAGAGAGGAATATTGTCTGCGAGCAGCGTGGATATTTCGCGACAATTGCGTCAACTGCAATTTTTGCTCTATTCTTTTTTCCTCGTCGCATTTTTTTCCCCTGTTGTCGCTGTTTCCGATCCCGCATTTTTCTGTCGGGGAGGAGAGGATCGGTTTTGTTTCGTCGCCCCGTGCGACTTTAATTGTCAATTCACCGGCGAACCAGTTTTTCTTCTCTCTTTTTTTTTCGTCCCGGTTCACCGATGGATTTCTCCGATCCGGAAAATGAAAATGCATTTCGTGCGTTTTATACGCGATAAGCGAGAGGGACGATTTTTGAATCACGAACAATGGCGAAATATACCGGGACAACGGGCCGCGTTTCGTTGCCGCCTCCAGCTCCATTCTTCTTTATGCCACGGTTTAATATATTCACAACTAATTGAAGGCTTTTTTAAAAATCTGCGGGAAATTGATTTTGCGTCGGATCCATTAAAAGGGAACGGGTACGGACGACGGGACAATCGAAAATTCTACGCGACGTGATTCCTCGTGACGCGATTATGACGTTATGTACAAAAATTAACACTTCAACCGTAACGTAATCCGGCAAAGTACTTAACTAGATTTCCTCGGCGAGAACCTCGAGAGGCAGAACTAACGAGAAAATTATTACGTTCGGTCCCTCGATAGGTTTAATCGAAGATGTCGAAACCCTAGCTCGTTCGTAATGTGTTTAGCGAGTTAAGTTTTTCTTCTCTCCCACGACGCGCGTCGCGTCGCGCCGCGCCGCGTCGAGGTGAAGCAAAGCGTAGTTACTCGGATTTGTATTGCGAAATGGCCGGATTGGTGGTAAGTGGGATGGTAAGAGGATAGAAGAGGGTGGACGGGCCATGTTAACCCAGTTTCTATCCAAGTGATCAATACAACACCGTCGTTCGTGCACCGCCGCAGCCACTTATTCATCTTGATAGGTTCACGCGTTGTTTACCCTCTTCGGGCTAGATAAATGTTATTCCGTTTATGCCAGTCGATTCGGCTCGTCTTCGAATATTATTTTCGTTCCTCCCGAGGGTTCGTCTACTCGCGCGAGATTATCATAATAATTACCGCCGTTTACGTTACCTTTCGTCGCCTCCGTAAACAGGAAGTAGCGGGAACATACTTGAGCAACCGAGTTCGATGGAACATAATTTAGAACAACATTTACCTACATCCAAACTAATAAACGCAACGCTCTCATAATATATATTCGATCATCGACAAATCGACTTTTCTTCAAAACTTCCATCAGCGAAATTAATTTCTTTTACTGCCGCCGTCGTTCACTTGTGTTATGATCGAACTTTCAATTTCTCGCTTGACAGAGTAACAAATGACAGCTACTTCCAAAGCTGAATTCCCTAAACCGATCGATTAACCATTATCCCAATCTTGCAACCCCTTTATTTCAGCAAAAACAATTTCGTTGTTCGGCGCGGAATCGAGGCGGTCGATTTAGCAGCGGAAAAGAAACGGCGACGCGGGCATCGGCCGGGCGTTAACGTTCCCTTCTACGTTTTCTATCGACGCTTAGCGACGTTCCAGAGCGCGAAACAATAACCATAATACTCCATATCACGGCGTTGGAAATTATTTTATTGCCGGGGTGCATTCGGTTGGGAAGAAGGAGAGGCACCGACGCGGCTCAGCCGGTTTACATGCGAATAACAGCCGACGAAAGGAAGCTACGAATCGCATTTCGCATTTCAGGCAACCGAGCCGCGCTGCAATAACAGTAAAATTGCAGTATTATTTCGCGGCCGATGTACTCGGTCTTGTACCACGCTTAGAGCTCGACGAAATCAGACTTCGTGATAGAATATTGTTCAGATAAGAGCATACCATATTAAGTGGATTCTCTATTTCCGTCTATAAATAAAACAAAGATTTAACCCGAGAGGAATCAACAGTTATCCAGGTTGAGGTTTTGACAGAAATGTTCTCAAAAGTTTTCAACAAGATACGTATAATGATTCAGAGATAAAAATGAAGTATGAGAACAGGGATTCATTTAATCTGAAATTAATAGTTGAGGTACGAAGGAAACAATTTTCTGAGAAAAGAATGAAGGTTGAAAGATGGGTAGGTCAATTCTTGCGGAGTGACCTTCCGTCGTCTACCTTTTGATTCCCAATGACGGGTCACGCGATTGGCTGGGTTCGAGCGCGCTACATGAAAGGGGGTAATCATTTTCTCATGATCTCTCGTCCCTTCCTACGAGACCGATCACTTTCTATAGTATCTATACACGGCCTAGACGTATATTATGTATATCCTACGGCGCGTTTGTTCGATAGCCGCGCGTATTAACGCCTCCTTGAAGGCAAAATCCCGTGGCCTCTGTGCCCGGCGTTGCATCGTTCACCGTTAATCTCAGGCGAAGTGTGAGCCGTGACAGGCGTAATAATCGCACGGTCAGAAAATTGCCCTTTCGCTTTGCTAAACAGATAATTAATTAACGTGATTGACGGATCGGATAATCTATGCAGACGCTTTCGCGCGATATCGGTAATATCGCCGCCGACGGCCGTAGATCACGCCGGAAGTCTCCGTGGGACCTTCGAGACGCGTTTGTCCGAATCCATGGATAACGGGGCGATACGTATCCGGGGTAGCGCGCGCGTGTAATTCGATTAGGACGCGTCGGCGTTGCGTCGTCGGGTAAACGACGAGCGAACCGAGCGAGCAACAACGGCGTGAAAAAAAGCCCGTTAACAACGTAACCACCAGTCAGTAATGGCTTTTGATCTCGCTAGTCAAGCAGACGCGGCGAAACACGTGCGCACGCCTTCGTCAATGATTCCAGAGCGTCGTGTGGATACACGTAAGCGAAAGATAGATAGACAGAGAGAAAGAGAGAGAGAGANTTATCCCAATCTTGCAACCCCTTTATTTCAGCAAAAACAATTTCGTTGTTCGGCGCGGAATCGAGGCGGTCGATTTAGCAGCGGAAAAGAAACGGCGACGCGGGCATCGGCCGGGCGTTAACGTTCCCTTCTACGTTTTCTATCGACGCTTAGCGACGTTCCAGAGCGCGAAACAATAACCATAATACTCCATATCACGGCGTTGGAAATTATTTTATTGCCGGGGTGCATTCGGTTGGGAAGAAGGAGAGGCACCGACGCGGCTCAGCCGGTTTACATGCGAATAACAGCCGACGAAAGGAAGCTACGAATCGCATTTCGCATTTCAGGCAACCGAGCCGCGCTGCAATAACAGTAAAATTGCAGCATTATTTCCCGGCCGATGTACTCGGTCTTGTACCACGCTTAGAGCTCGACGAAATCAGACTTCGTGATAGAATATTGTTCAGATAAGAGCCCCCCATATTAAGTGGATTCTCTATTTCCGTCTATAAATAAAACAAAGATTTAACCCGAGAGGAATCAACAGTTATCCAGGTTGAGTTTTTGACAGAAATGTTCTCAAAAATTTTCAACGGGATACGTATAACGATTCAGAGATAAAAATGAAGTATAAGAACAGGGATTCATTTAATCTGAAATTAATAGTTGAGGTACGAAGGAAACAATTTTCTGAGAAAAGAATGAAGGTTGAAAGATGCGTAGGTCAATTCTTGCGGAGTGACCTTTCGTCGTCTACCTTTTGATTCCCAATGACGGGTCACGATTGGCTGGGTTCGAGCGCGCTACATGAAAGGGGGTAATCATTTTCTCATGATCTCTCGTCCCTTCCTACGAGACCGATCACTTTCTATAGTATCTATACACGGCCTAGACGTATATTATGTATATCCTACGGCGCGTTTGTTCGATAGCCGCGCGTATTAACGCCTCCTTGAAGGCAAAATCCCGTGGCCTCTGTGCCCGGCGTTGCATCGTTCACCGTTAATCTCAGGCGAAGTGTGAGCCGTGACAGGCGTAATAATCGCACGGTCAGAAAATTGCCCTTTCGCTTTGCTAAACAGATAATTAATTAACGTGATTGACGGATCGGATAATCTATGCAGACGCTTTCGCGCGATATCGGTAATATCGCCGCCGACGGCCGTAGATCACGCCGGAAGTCTCCGTGGGACCTTCGAGACGCGTTTGTCCGAATCCATGGATAACGGGGCGATACGTATCCGGGGTAGCGCGCGCGTGTAATTCGATTAGGACGCGTCGGCGTTGCGTCGTCGGGTAAACGACGAGCGAACCGAGCGAGCAACAACGGCGTGAAAAAAAGCCCGTTAACAACGTAACCACCAGTCAGTAATGGCTTTTGATCTCGCTAGTCAAGCAGACGCGGCGAAACACGTGCGCACGCCTTCGTCAATGATTCCAGAGCGTCGTGTGGATACACGTAAGCGAAAGATAGATAGACAGAGAGAAAGAGAGAGAGAGAACACACATGGTGTGTGCATACGGTTGCATCGGACACGCGTACGTACGTGTATTGCACACTCGAGTAGGATAGGTGCACATACGTCCTCGCCTGAACGCGCCGAAGCCAATTAACTGTAACCCACGGGATCTGCTTGCCAAGTCAGGCTTACCAGAGTAATGCCCTACGAAGCCCTTCGTCGAGAGGGGTTCGGGGTCCTGCGAGAGATATAAGGCCAGACAAGAAAGCGCGTGTATGGTTTACCTTTGTAACTCGGTAAGCCTGATGCCGAGCCACGCCACACCGCGCGCCACGCGCTATACCCGTGAATTTGATTAAAACGCGCGCGCGCGCGGTTACCGAGTCCAAGGGATCAACCGGGGGGATATGGATCCTATTATAATATAATTATCGTGAAGCTCCGCCTGTTTAAGATCGGGTAGTTTCACAGTCAAATCGTTCTTTAGTTAGACGGAGATTTAATCAATTTCGCGCCGCGGAAATGGAAAATTGAACAGAGTTTGCAAACGATGTACGACGATCTCTCCGAGTGATTCAATATACCCTGTAGGAAAGTAACAGCTCGTTGCAAATGTGCGAGATACATTCTTACGCAACCTGACGCGAGTAATCTCCATTCTCCAATAAAAGGCATCTGTCTGTTTCGAAGCGCATCCTGTCACACTGATTGAAGGTATCTAGCGAGCCTCGTTCACGGTATAAAGTACTCGCGAAACGAGGTCAATATATTCGCGGGAAAAATTCCTGTGTTTCTCGGCAAACGCACACGCACACACACACGGACAGGTAGCGTCTGTAGAAGCCGACATAATAGCGCACTTTTCTTCGACGCGGCTCGCCGCGCGCACCTGGATTGCTCGACAAATATTGAAGAGCCGCGCAATGATCTTGCCAGAGAGTGGCGTGTCGAAGTTTACACTGGTTAGTTAACTGGAAAATTAAACGTTGCACTTTAGATTACGCCTTCTCGAGGCTTACCGTTCGCCGTTCGCGCGAATTTAATTAAATTGTGATAAAACGTAAAGACTGGCGTGGCGAAGTACCGTGTAACAGCCGCTGTAACGTCTATCCTCCCGCTTAAGGATTCTGTTAAGCGTTACATTCCCGATTGCCGGTTCGCCCCGGGACCGTTTTAACGTCTTCATACGTCCGATGCAATACTGGAAATTGCCTAATATACATACAGCCTGCCGTGGAAACATTTTCCTTTAAAATAGTTGATACGAAAAGAATCTTTATTTTCTTGCAAATAAAATTGATTAAATAGGCATATAATAAATTGGCATATAAAATGTCAAAATACACGGTTTCAATCCGAAAAATGAATGCTATCAGAAAATTTATTAAATATCGGAATTACTATACTTGATTCATAAACAATCTGTATTAAGTCTTCCTTTTATCAATTAAATAAATGTTAGAAAATCTGAATATAAAATTCATCCTTTGAACACGAAATGAATCTAGAAATCGCATGGCTTTGTGTTACCATTTGACGCGTGATTACCGGGTAAACAGACACTTTGTTGGTCGTGGCGAGGTTTGCTTTTAGTTAGTTAACTGGTAAATTAGACGTTGCACTTTCGGTTAAGCGTCTTTGCACACAG
>SMSR01013588.1:16733-51687 GCA_019453355.1 Ceratina japonica | reverse complement strand
TAGTTTCACAGTCAAATCGTTCTTTAGTTAGACGGAGATTTAATCAATTTCGCGCCGCGGAAATGGAAAATTGAACAGAGTTTGCAAACGATGTACGACGATCTCTCCGAGTGATTCAATATACCCTGTAGGAAAGTAACAGCTCGTTGCAAATGTGCGAGATACATTCTTACGCAACCTGACGCGAGTAATCTCCATTCTCCAATAAAAGGCATCTGTCTGTTTCGAAGCGCATCCTGTCACACTGATTGAAAGTATCTAGCGAGCCTCGTTCACGGTATAAAGTACTCGCGAAACGAGGTCAATATATTCGCGGGAAAAATTCCTGTGTTTCTCGGCAAACGCACACGCACACACACACACACGGACAGGTAGCGTCTGTAGAAGCCGACATAATAGCGCACTTTTCTTCGACGCGGCTCGCCGCGCGCACCTGGATTGCTCGACAAATATTGAAGAGCCGCGCAATGATCTTGCCAGAGAGTGGCGTGTCGAAGTTTACACTGGTTAGTTAACTGGAAAATTAAACGTTGCACTTTAGATTACGCCTTCTCGAGGCTTACCGTTCGCCGTTCGCGCGAATTTAATTAAATTGTGATAAAACGTAAAGACTGGCGTGGCGAAGTACCGTGTAACAGCCGCTGTAACGTCTATCCTCCCGCTTAAGGATTCTGTTAAGCGTTACATTCCCGATTGCCGGTTCGCCCCGGGACCGTTTTAACGTCTTCATACGTCCGATGCAATACTGGAAATTGCCTAATATACATACAGCCTGCCGTGGAAACATTTTCCTTTAAAATAGTTGATACGAAAAGAATCTTTATTTTCTTGCAAATAAAATTGATTAAATAGGCATATAATAAATTGGCATATAAATTGTCAAAATACACGGTTTCAATCTGGAAAATGAATGGTATCAGAAAATTTATTAAATATTGGAATTACTATACTTGATTCATAAACAATCTGTATTAAATCTTCCTTTTATCAATTAAATAAGTGTTAGAAAATTTGAATATAAAATTCATCCTTTGAACACGAAATGAATCTAGAAATCGCATGGGTTTGTGTTACCATTTGACGCGTGATTACCGGGTAAATAGACACTTTGTTGGTCGTGGCGAGGTTTGCTTTTAGTTAGTTAACTGGTAAATTAGACGTTGCACTTTCGGTTAAGCGTCTTTGCACACAGGTGCACGCGCTCAATTACCGAACGGTGCGGATACCCGACTGGCTATTTGTATCTATTATATCTATCCTCGCCGCGCGCCTCGTCGGCACAGACTATTGCGTGCGGACAATGATCGCAAATTAGCGATAGCAAATTATTAGCGGATCTTGCGGCACGAAATTCTCCTGAAATCTCTCGTTTGCTCAGCGCTTTAGAAATTCTGTGTGAACAGACGCTCGTCAGTTTTCTTTGCCACTTAGAACGTCGGGAAATCTGTTCGATTCATAATCTTGATGAATGCACGTGTATGCAAATTACTCCGTCGAGTATATTTTCGCCGGGACAAAAGATTTTAATTCACGGATTTGATGCGAAAACTTGTGATCGATAGTAATCGTATTTATTTGCAAATCTCGCGAACAGACGAAATTCGCGTCGCGGAGGATTAACGGTAATAATTACGAGAGTTCGTCTGATCGGGGGATTTCCAGCCGTGACAGTTAATTAACGTCGATTGTTACCCTCCCCTGGCAGCGGCGCGTCTCGTTGGGACGGCGAGCGTACCACGATTACCGGTGCCATGCCGATGCGTCCGCGAACGGTGTGTTCTCGAGTACTTTAGCTTTTCATCTGAAAGCGGTCGTGACATGGTTGCACCTCGATAGGAGGAGAGGGTTACCTGGCGTCCGCGTCTAACCGCTGCGTTCCGCTATCGCCGTAAATTAAGAGTGACTGACAGACATCAGAGAGGAATTCCAAGGGGTTCTCTCTTGCGAACGTTTGCTTTGTACCGCGCCGCGTGCATAGCGACCGTGCACTTTGATCGTTCACTGTCCATTATTACGATAGTACTTGCGGCGTCGTTCTACGAATAAAATAATTCCCTTTGTAACGAGCCGGGGAGACCGTTCGGGACGATAAGGATTGAACCTAACCGCCTCTATGGGATCGTTCGCGACGGTTATAAAACGGCGACTCGCTGCGTGATTCTTTAATGAAAATGTTTGCGCGTAGATAGTCAGCGCGTCGCGGCGCGTTCCTCCGGTTCGCGCTTGTAAAACCACCGTTTAGAATACCGGCCGCTTTTTGTCCTCGTAAACCAGATACCGATAATATTAACAGGTTGTTTTACTGGGTTCGAATCCGAAGTAATGAAAGATAAGGCGTAAATGTATGGAGACCGAGCGGGAGCCACGAATCGGATGTGATCTTTTATGGCAATTTTATTAACTCTGATTTACGTATCGCGTATACTTACAACTGTTCGACACTTGATAACGCGTGTTTCAAGTTCAAGTACCAACGCCGCCGTGTTCGCCTCGCGTCCTGAACCGTATAAGTCATGCGAGAGTCGTGAAACGGACGCCCACGCGTTCGTCCCGCATCGGTTGCTCCGCGTTACCATCTTATTGGTCAACGGGATCCGTATATTTATTTCGCGCGAGTAAAGCACGAGGAGCGGCGGAGCCTGTGTAAATAGTAGATATCCGCGAGGGCCCCGAAGAGGACGGAGGCGAAAGAAGAAGAGGAAGAGGCCACGTAAGGTCGCGAACGGCCATTATACAGCAACAATAGCCTCATTGTCCACTGTTTGCGATGTGACATGGCTAAGAGGCCTCAGCCTAGGCATCTGAGATCGTATCGCGCGATAATATTGTCCTGTACGCCGGTCGCTCGCTGCCACAAGCTCTCCTTCCTAACCTTCCGCCAGGATCCTTTCCCATACCGAAGCGAGCGCCGCGTCCTGCTGTCTCTTCCTCTTTCCTCACTTCTCCACTTAACTTCTGACGTGAAATATTTTGCGCCGCTCGTTGCTTCGGAACGTGCCTCCCTTTTTCTCCCCGGAATAAGTTATATCCTTGATATAACTCGCCGTTTCTGCCACGCTCGAATTAGACGTCTGCCTTTGAGAGCTATTCCCGGTGGATATATATACAAGACGCGAGAGAGGAGAGACACGCGGTAAATTGTCACCGACGCTCGAACGCGCGCTCGCTTTGTCGGGGGGGGGAGAGATAAACGGTCGGCTCGAAGATCGATTTGCAATGCTCCGATTACGATTTACAACCTCGCGGTCTCCGTCGACGCGACCGCGACGTACGAGGAGTTTTTCCTCGTCGATTTCTTCCGCCGCCGCCGAAACGACGGAGCCGAGCGGCGCGCGATGAACGTGTACGCGTGCGTCTGTGCGCGGCTTTGAGCAGAGCGATTCGCCGGGATAGAATATCAAGGGATCTAAAGGCCGCGGGCCCGCGAAATGGCATTCCTACGTGACAGTTGTACCAAGCGGTGGAAAATCTAGATCTCGTTTAGCAGCCGAGAAACTCTCGGCGATCTCCGATCTCCGTTCCCTCTTTGGCTTGCCTCTCGATGCAGTTAATAACTCGGAGCGCGCACAGTCGGCGAAAGGAGTCTGGTTCGGAATGCAGTCCGTACAGGAAGCGAACGATCAACGACCCTCCGATCCTCTCCAGCCGGAAGCTGGATTGATTGACGCGGAATCACTCGCGGAATCATCGACATTCGATACTGTCGCCGGTCAATCGGGCTACGGACGTTCCCTCGACCGGCGGACGGAAAAATTCTTGGAATCGATCACCATTTCGTATGTTAAACCCAATCGGGAGCGTCGTTCCTCCGGCTATCCAATTGTCACCGAAAAAAAAAAAGGTTATTCGCGAACGACTTTGTCCGTGTGCCTGATTCCCGGGAATACATTTTTCACCGCGACGATTGTCTCGCGTTTTTATGGAAATTGCAGGGGACTTCGAACCGTTTCAACGTTCGCCACCGGTCGCTGCTCCAGATCGCCGCCGAGCGATATCGACCTTCTCTTTTAACCTATTTCCCTGAACCGTAAAAACACCGCGCAATCAGACATTTTGTTGTTACTTATTATGAAGATAAACAATCGTTCTCTCAGAACAAAAATCAAATCCCGATTGAAAGATACTGATCGGTTCGTTAATTAGCGTTCGACGTCGGGTCATGATATGGAAAATCGTTGAGCGAATCTGAAATGTATAGTGGTCTTCGAAACGGTCTGAGCAAAGGAAGAAGGAAGGGAGCTAATCGGCCCGGCCGTAACGACGTTCGCATTGTGCGCGTTGTGGATCGAGCCGATCGGCCGGCTGTTGGTGGGCGATACGCTATTCTAAATAAGTTTAGCTGGCTGGGTTATTGCCCTCCGGTGAACCTAACGGCATGGCGGCCGACTAGCATTTGTGACATTGTGATTGCCGGTGTACACGGCGAAGCCGCGAATGCATTGCGGTTGCACCGCGGCACTTCGCGGTCTTCTATCGGTGCACCGACCAACACCTACCGTGTACCTTTCGTGATTGACAGTTTCCTCGATTCTGTGCCCAGTTTTTTATAATCCAACTCCTATTTGCCCGACGGTTTTTCAATCGCTAAACTGCCGCACGAAACAAAACGGCTCTCGCGAGCGCATAATTAAATAATGAGAAGTTTTCTCGCTTTCTCATAAATAGATACCGATCTCTGGTAAATAGATACAGCGTTAGTCTACATTTTATACTAACGGTAGCCGGTTTTAATAGCGTTTCTTTCGACTAAATTACATATCGAGCAGTTATCCTTACATCCATCAAGTATATCAGATGATAATTATTAATGATCGTTTTCATGATTTCTAATGTTCGTCTATTTGCATCGATCTCTGACTGGTAAGCACTTCGTATTATTCAAGCATTTCGTATAGCACATTCTCGTTTTAGATCGGTAGTTTGACAAGAACTCTTAATTAATTTATTTCCTATTAATTTTCTCTTTGTTTGCAAAATGGTATCACGAAGGTTAGATTATTTTAATTTCATGAGGGTCTATAGCGAATTTAATAGCGGATTAGGGAGCACGTACTTAATTGTAACCAGGTTCGATTTAATAAAGCTTCGGCATGCTCGGTTTACATCGACTTTCGTTAATTAAGACTTGAGGGTGAACCGTGTAAGTGGGTGCATCGTCCCACAGCGAATGCCTCCGGTGAATTCAGGATTCTTGGCAACCTCGATCGACCGCAAGGAATACCGCAGCGACCGGCGAACCGCCGCGCCGCGCCGCGTCGCGTCGCGTCCGGTATACGTCAGGAAATTAGCGCCGGCCCGATAGCAAACACAATTATGCGACAAAGCAAAGGTGCGCGCGAAGGCAAACACTAATTTGCGCCGCAAACAGACCTTCGTCGCCGCGTAAGCCTCGGGATAAACACGAACTTCTCCCAGTCTTGTCCCGACTTAATAACTATTACGTATCTATTTATACGCTGCCTCGTGTTCCTTACCCTTTCTTACCTCACGGCTCATTCGGAAAACCGACGACCACTTCGACGTTCGAAGATTTTTATGAATGAACATACATAACGCTATTAACGTAACGGGCTTTCACTTTATGCAGATATTTACTCTCTGCGCTTCGGACGGCGTCGAAGCGTCGAAGACAATCGACTAACGTCGAAACGATTATTTATATCGGCAGTAAAACTTTCATGCAATCGCGTCTCGCACAATTGGCGAGCGTGTAATTTGTCATCGATCGCTTATTACTCGGGACAAAACTATGGGCGGAGGTTCGCGTATGTAAATTCGAGACGTGACATTGTCACCTCGATACTCTAAAAAGCCCGGCCAGAAACGAGCCGTCCCCGGCTCTCCATTGTGCCAGCCGGGTTCCCTCCCCTCGCCGCCCACCGGGAGCATCCGTGGGCATAATAAATGCACGCTCGCAATCTGGCGACGAATTCGTTGGCCCATTTTCGGGGCCACTTTCCTGCCGTTTCATTCGCGTACACACCACCTCGTTACACCGAAAGAGGCCGGGGCTTTTGTTCGGATCTTCCGTGGCCCTCGCGCAGTTTTCCATCAGCGCCAGTCTAATGTCTAATTTGTCTGATTGCAGGCCACGCGAACCTTCTCCTGCGAAGACATTCGTAACGTTCCGCGACGTATCGGGTCGTGCATCGAATGTTAGTTCTACTTTTTGAAATCGTGATCCACTCGCGTCGGAAACAGTCGATTGAATAAAAAACGGTTCAATCAGCATATATCTTTGTTATCTCGCGTTTTATCGATAAGCGATACCATGACAGTGCGTCCACTTCTACAGCCAGTAAAGCGATATTAAATAATTTTGATGAAAATATGAAACAACTAAAAAAAATGTAGTGGATGCGCCGGGGACTGTGAATGAAACGATCAACTAATAATAAAAGTGTTTTGTTTGCGTTTTATGTCCCCTTGAATAGAATTCGGCGGGCTAAACGAATTCTTTTGATTAAATTCAAAGGCAATAAATAGTCTGGCATTAAAACGTGTATGGATATGAACGTCAAACGAAACGAGAAGAATATTCATATTTGTTTTAGAATATTCATGCTTGTTCGATGCTGCGTGGAAGATACTCTCTCTTTTTTTGTGTTGAGACAAGAAAAAGCCGAATATACGATATTTCTGTTACGAAAGTCCTGATTTACTTTTATTTGAAANTGATTAAATTCAAAGGCAATAAATAGTCTGGCATTAAAACGTGTATGGATATGAACGTCAAACGAAACGAGAAGAATATTCATATTTGTTTTAGAATATTCATGCTTGTTCGATGCTGCGTGGAAGATACTCTCTCTTTTTTTGTGTTGAGACAAGAAAAAGCCGAATATACGATATTTCTGTTACGAAAGTCCTGATTTACTTTTATTTGAAACTGCACCCGTTATGGAAATTTAAAAACTGGCTGTAGATGTTGAAAGTGCTTTACGGCCTCAGAGATTTATCGTACTCCTCCGAAAAAAGTATACACTCGATACAGACCAATTTATTTAGGGGAAAAAAAAAAAAAAAAAAAAAATGACAGGAGAGAGGCAAACAGTATCGTCGCTTTATTGGAACTCTGTACAAAACTGTTTGTTTTATTGTTTCCGATTCTTTCAGCGAAATAAACGCAAATATTTGTGACCAAATCCGAGGAATAAGAAACAACGTCGATGCGAATATCCTAAACAATTGAGAAGAATCCCATATAAAAAATTAATTTTAAAAGGAGTTTGCTATTATAATACAAATTAATGTAAATAGGAAGAAATGTATTTTTGCAAGAGTCAGGATCGACTACAAAGAATAGTTAGAAGTCGAGTTCTCCACGATTCAACGCGAACGTCGAAGGAACGCTAACGAGAGGAAATGATGGACGAGTGCAAAACAAAGCAAAGCGGTTTCGCGCAAAATCCTGCGGTTATGCGTCAAGCGAACGGTAACCGTGATTGAAAGTGACCGGAGAGGAGACGACGAACGATCGGGCGGGTATCAGCCCCGGCGACCACAGGCGAAGGCATTCGAAAGAAGGCCTGCTTCTTTTCCCGGTGTTAAATAAAATCCTTGCGGTTTTCATGCCGATTTCACTCTGGCATTCGTCGAAGCGCACAGGGGCCGCGTACACCTAGTTCCGCATTCCCGTGTTTATCGGCTCGACGTCGCCGCCGCCGCCGCGTCGGTCAGCGCACTCCAAAAGAAATTTACGAGACGCTTTGCCCGGCTAGATTAGTCTCCTATTAACATTGTTGCCGACTCGCGGCGTAACCTTCCCGGTGATCGCTCGTAATTACCGTTTCTTCGTTCCCTACTGTGTTACAAGGAAGTTCGCCGCTCAGATCGTTTAAGTCCACTTAGAAAAATCCAATTTACGCGAACATAAGCTGCTATTATCTCAATTAGTCTTCATAAATAGACGAGCCGTAATATGAAAAAATATGAATTATATAATATAATTATTTAACGAGCCACTGGTATCCAAATCCATTATGATAACAGATTATTGCATAAATTATGCATAAATCATATTTAAACGCATCGTGGCCAGTGTATGAAAGTGATGATACTAACGTTGGCACGTTAAGTGTAGGATTGTCTGAGAACATTGATCAGTATTATGGATCGTGTGCGGGGGCCGGTTAACGGTTGTTACCGGGGCGAAGATATTCGACGCCGATTGTCGACGGCCAGCAGAATGGANAAAATCCTGCGGTTATGCGTCAAGCGAACGGTAACCGTGATTGAAAGTGACCGGAGAGGAGACGACGAACGATCGGGCGGGTATCAGCCCCGGCGACCACAGGCGAAGGCATTCGAAAGAAGGCCTGCTTCTTTTCCCGGTGTTAAATAAAATCCTTGCGGTTTTCATGCCGATTTCACTCTGGCATTCGTCGAAGCGCACAGGGGCCGCGTACACCTAGTTCCGCATTCCCGTGTTTATCGGCTCGACGTCGCCGCCGCCGCCGCGTCGGTCAGCGCACTCCAAAAGAAATTTACGAGACGCTTTGCCCGGCTAGATTAGTCTCCTATTAACATTGTTGCCGACTCGCGGCGTAACCTTCCCGGTGATCGCTCGTAATTACCGTTTCTTCGTTCCCTACTGTGTTACAAGGAAGTTCGCCGCTCAGATCGTTTAAGTCCACTTAGAAAAATCCAATTTACGCGAACATAAGCTGCTATTTTCTCAATTAGTCTCCATAAATAGACGAGCCGTAATATGAAAAAATATGACTTATATAATATAATTATTTAACGAGCCACTGGTATCCAATCCATTATGGCGAGAGATTATTGCATAAATTATGCATAAATCATATTTAAACGCATCGTGGCCAGTGTATGAAAGTGATGATAATAACGTTGGCACGTTAAGTGTAGGATTGTCTGAGAACATTGATCAGTATTATGGATCGTGTGCGGGGACCGGTTAACGGTTGTTACCGGGGCGAAGATATTCGACGCCGATTGTCGACGGCCAGCAGAATGGGAACGGTATATTGTTTAGAAGTAAACCGTATCCGTACAATGCAGATGGATCATTAACGATGGATCGGCGCGGGTTCCAGAGATCTCGGCCGGGTTAACTGAAGTAGGAAGTCGTTTGAAATCTTTCGAGAGGCCTGCCGCGGAGCGGTCGAGCGAGCTCTCGCCGCTTCCGCGACAAGGGAAATCGACTGCGCCGAAGGATTATTAATTTCTTCTCGAGAGACGGAACGTTCCGCGGCCCTCGACACGATTTACCGACGCCTCTTATCGTTCTCGAAGTTCCTATACCGAATCGACGTCAAGTCTGAAGCATTTGCAAAATTCAACGCATTAATTAAATTCGGTTTCTACGCTCCTAACAGGAGTTTACAAAAAACAGATTACATTCAGTATCGGGTTTCCAGTTGAGCATGAAATATCTGTTGAAATACAACAACTGCAGTCGAAGTGTGTACAATTACATATGTTTGACAACTGTTCCTTCGTTGTTCAATCTCTCTGAAATCGAGTGTACAGCAAAATTCGTGTAGAGATATGTATTCGTCGGGCGTTGCGTAACGCGTGAGTTTAAATCCTATTGAAAATGTGATTGATTTTCTATTTGCATCAGGGCGCAGTGGATTATCGGAGCGCGCAAATGGCCGCGATAAATTTATTACGTATCGCGAGCCGCGTCGAAAATACGGAAATTCGAATCGACGACAGACCGCGGTGGACGGTAACGTTATCCCCGTGGCGGAATAACAGTAATCTCGTACGATTTATGCGTCGATAAAATCGAGACAGCAGCGGCACGTCGCCGTGCCGGCTGAATCGAGAGCTCTCCCAAGCCCGATGACATTGGAGCGAAGGTTTCAATCGAGGCTAGGATTCGTACGTTCCCCTCGGACCGTGATCCGAATTTAGGTCATGGCGCGGCCGCCGAGATATGCGCGTTTATTCTCGATTCCACGCTTTCCATACGGCTCGCGGCCGCTTATGCATTGTGCAGTCCTTTTGTCAATAAAACCGTGCGCGATAATACTCCTCCCGATAAATTTGCGATCCGAATTCTCTGCTCGAGTGTTCGACGGTAATTCTTCGAGGGAATTACCGCTCCGACCTCCGGCTAATTTATCCCCGCGTCGCGACTATTGATCAAAGAAAAATTGAATTACGAGAATCTGACGTTGTACGTATTTGGAAATTGATCGTAGCCATGGAGCCGTGTTTGTACGCAGATAAGCCACGAGTGGTATCGAGAATTAGCAGCTGTGTATTTTAAACATTTGCATTCTCATGATTATACGCTGGCATTACTACCGTCGCTACTGTTAGACAGTGGTAAATTGTAGCCACAGGTAAACAGAGTATAAACAGCTTTGTTATCTGAATAAGTAAAAGACAATCGTTGTCATGTCTGCCATAGAATTGTCGCGTGGTGTACAATCAGCTAAGTGCATGATACGTTTATTGGCGATGTCGTTGCTGCGATAACAGTTGCTACGAGTAGTGAATGCGCGACTATAATACGCGATGAATCATTTTTTTTCGCATCGATAGACGTGAACAGAAATGAAAAATCATACGTCGGTTTTCTTATACCAAATTGTAGAAAAATACTGAAGTATTCTTTCCTTTTCATCCATATTTATGACTATAAAACTTGAAATTTGTTTTTTTTTTTTTTACTTCAAAGGATGATAAATGTTTTAGTGGAAGTATGAAAGTGTCTCGGTACTTATGAGCACGAGCGTACACGCCGGCTAGATGGTGCACGTCTAGTTTGATATTTATAACTTGTTTAGAGAGAAGCATGCGCTTGTGCACATGAAGGAGAGTCAATGTACGAGCCACGGCTCAGCCGTGAGGATGTAATAAACGATTGTCTCGCTTTTGAAGTAGCTCTCGCGGTACGCTTTCGACGAATCGTCTCCAATCTAGAATAGGATGTACGTACGAGCAGCGGTTGCTAGCATCTTTGCCTTACCGTAGCTCAGTTTTATTGTCGCCGCGGATTATCCACGGTGGACATGCAAATGAGCCGCAATGTTGTTGTTTTCGAAATACATCTCATGAACCGAAACACGACATCTCCCATAGTCGACGTAGTATGACGTAGTTACAAACACTTCCGAGTTGCTTTTAATATCCGTGTCATTAGAATTTTACATAATTTATTTTTTTTTATTTGCCAATAAAGTTTGTTATTTATTCTGAATATTGCCAATTGAAAATGCCTGTCTGTTCAGGCTTCTCGCATGACGGTCTCCCATTTTCTAATAATAGTGAATGTGTAAAGAGATACAATAAAAGATCTGGATCTAAATTTGATGCTCAGATCGGGAGAAGGCTTTGAAGGGCCGTTATCCCACGACGGTCGCATAGTAAGCGTTGAATAATGCCGTGTCTACGATGAATAAATTCATTGTGGTGGTGCTTTGAGTGCAACGTTCCGATTGTCCCTGTCAGGGTGGAAAGGCGCGCTGTGTGAGGCAGGAATTCGTGGCTCGACGTTACAGAAACACGCCTGTAACCGACCCGGGCAGGTTTTCGACCGAACATTTGTAAGATAACCCGTCGGACAACATACCCGGCGATCTCGGCGGCCTAATTCTCCTGCCGCTTCTCGCTCGTTTAGAGAAGGAGGCTCAGCGATCGCGTGCTTCTAATAGAGCCGTACAGACGAGGCCTCGCTCGAAGCTCTTTCACCTCCGATGCCACGACACATGACCCAGAATGCGAATTCAGAGATTCTAACGGTGCCGTTAAATTCCGATCCGGACGATTTTCAACACCCGAATTAACGCGAACTAATCGTGATTCCACTTTCCCTTTGAACGTCAACCGAGTATAATAATAATTTATGCACCATAATTCCAGGGCGGAGAACGCAATGGGTATCCGTGGAAGTCAGTTGTACGGGTCCTAGTTTCAACAGTTAATTCCACTGATTTTAATTTCCTAATTCGGATTCCTAGAATTACCGGTTGCAGTGTCATTAATTTCGACGAGTACGAGCCGTTGATGTTACACGGCGGCTGCATATATCTATCGCATTAATTATAGAAACGCAGACGCGCTGCTTGTTAATGGAACGGTAGGAAAGTGGCTCTGCTTCCTCCTCCTCGTCTTCTTTTTACGAAATCCCGTAATAGCATTCTAATGGAGCCGAAGGAAATCGAGAACGAAGCTCTTCTTTCGACGAGCGGAGATCCCGGTTTCAGAATCCGGCGTTATCGAGTTCATCGAAATGTAATTCGAGCTTCGTCGGTAATCATATAATTAATATGAACGAATAAACATTATACCTCGTTCGATTCAATATCTGTGTACAATTGTAGTCGTCGTTATAATTCTCGTCCGGTTGAAATGGGACAGAGTTCCCGTTTGAGCTCGAAAGAAATCGCGTGTCTCATTAACCGGGCCGGTGAGACGCCAAGTATCTGTCTCTATCAACGTTCGAAGCTCGTCCCTGTTAATCCAGCAACGGCGGCGGACGAAAGCCCCGTATTCTCCGTCGTTCGCTCGCGCTTCTAGGAAGCAAGCGAGCGGACTCATCAATTTCCAAACGAAATGAATCCGATTTGCATTCCATTTCCATTCCCGAGCGCAGACGTCAGGTCGTAAGCTCGTTGAAAACCGCCGCCGGAATCCTTCCGAATGGGCGAAAATTACTCGCGCCCGCGCGCTTAAAGATGCAATTTCGCTCGCTGCTCGCTTCTATGCATACGTACGTATCGACGTAGCGCTTCTCCCCGCGCCGCCAGACCGTACACGCTGGATACCTAAATGATGACTTACGACTCCTAATTTGCACCATTCGATTCGGGCCACCGTTCGCCTTTTATCGTAAATCAGCGCCCGTGACCGCGACTCGCGAGCACGTCCCCTCCCCGTAGCGGAGGATTTCGTCACGATTTGAATATGCACGTATACGTCGCATCGAAACTCGATTCGGTTGTGCATCCGAGGCGAGCTGAGCCGGTTCTCCTTTCGTCTCGCTTCCCCCCTTCCTCTCTCCTTCTCTCGTTCCTCTACTTTTTCTGAGTTCGATCGAAACGACATTATCATAATAACTGGTAGTCCAATAAAGCGATGGGGAATCTCATCGGTCCGGTTTGTCGTGCAACACGATGTAATATATGTATGTACGTATAGTATAGCCACGGTGACTTACATCGTTCCCATTAAATATGTATATCTGCGCACAAATTTTTTTCTTTCGCTAATTTTATTTACAAAACGAATTATGTAACAACCAATGTGCGATAATAATCGAGTTTACCTGTAAACTGCTAACTTTTTGTCAATAACTTTTATTTATGCATAAAAATGTGATATATATTAGCCGATAACGATGTTTACTTGTTAGCTCGCCTTGAACGTGCAGTTTTTTTTAAATGATAGTTCATTATAGGGTATAATATTTTATCTACTTAACTACTGGTCAAGCTGTGTTATCTACTATCTTTGTTCTTAATATATTCGTAAACGAAATATTTGAATATTACGTGGCACTAAAAGGCATTAATTAAGACAAGCTCAAAGATAAATCGCGTTAATTCAGAAAAAGAGAAACTCGCATGGAGGCATGGATTTTTTAAATTTCAGATGAGCGTAAAGAGAAAAAGAGCTTGTTATCCGGTGGAATCCTTTTCTACTAAACAAACAGAATTCTGGTTTATAAAGGGTTAAAAGTTACTTGCTCGCGCGTATCCTCGTAAAACGGAGAGAGTCGACAGAGAAAACCAGTAGAGAAGCCGAGAACTGGTTTTCTGGCGGGCGATCAACGCCCAAGGCTTGTCACGATGCCGGGATACGCCGCCGTTGAACGAAGCTCACACGCGAGAGCGAGAGCCTCGTGGTTGTTTTATAATGCCAGCCCGATCGTGTCTACCACCCGGGAAAGAAGCCCGTTCGCTGATTGCCTCGCCGAGACACGGACATGGACATCGGAGAGACACGAGCCTCTTCGATGAAGCGATTACCAATCGATGAAATTTTGCAAATACTCGCGTCGCAGCCGGCGAACGTCGCCTCCCGTTCGATCGTCGCGATAATTTGCTCCGCACGGTAATTACGCAAAAATCGGGGGCTCTGATAAAATTTACACTTGTCGAACTTCCCAAACGAAAGATACCATTAAACGCGACGCTGTCTTCTCTCGGATTTAATTATTTGCCTTGCGAACGAGAACAGGAAAGCGATTCGGCGGTTCTACTTCTAAATAGAGCAATCGTTGCTTATTTATCGGGCGCATGTTTATCGGAACGAGATGGGAACTGGTTTCCTCAGATTGCCTAGAGATATCCAGGAATGATTTAGTTACTAATGTTGCAAAGTCAGCATTTCATGTCAAATTAATAATGTTTAATACCAACATTAATAAAAACAATGTCTTAAATAATAATCAATATTATTATAATATTATTTATTATATTATAATTCTCGATATTTACATATATTTTTATTTCTTTTCAGGTAAGAGTGTCATCGTTTGGAATTTCATCAAGTAATGTGAGTACTAATCACCCGCAATGGCTCTTATCGCATGAAACTAAATTTTAATCGTCGGATCAGTCGTTCGAAACATAGTGTAAGCACGGACGTTTTAATGTCACAAATTACGCATAGGGCGGCGCGCGTTAAGAAGGTCGCGTGGCAGTTTGCTGTGGAAACTCGGTAATTAAAATAGTAGCGCACTTGCCCACTAAGTTTCGTATTTGCATGCGAGCGGTACGGGTTTTGAAATCGAGTTACTCGCGGCCTGCCGGCGACGAGCAACACCCGGGGAAAGTTTTTGGGCGTCGAAAACTCGCCAAGAAACTGTCTCGGTCGCGCGGCCTTCCGGAAAATCGTCCCCGCAGCGGGGCGCGCGTTTTCACGGGGAATGGGACCCGGCGACGCGACATTACCGGAACCCACTTTTCGCACCCTCGCCGCCCCGGTTTCCCGCGTATAATTGGCCCATTTAGCACCCGCTTTATCCTGTTTTCCTTTAGGTTACATGCGAAACGATCCGCTGCCCCGACCGACAATTCTGTTCATTAACGAGCTTCCTTAATTGTTTCGCCGTCCCCGCGTGACTTTAACCGTCCCTTTTCTGGACCTTCGTTAACAATAATGAAGAAAAACGCGCCGTGCCGTGGATAGCTGGAAAAGCCCAAAGGCAATCTCGTGGGTAATAAAATTACCGTCTACACGTTTGTTTGACGTTGAAGTATAAATCTAATTTATAAATCTACTAGCTCTAAGAGATTTTTAAATATATTATATAAAATCGTGAAGATCGTCTTCTTGATCAATTAAGTCGATTTTATTCGGACCAATCGTTGGCTAATTGTGCGTCGCACGGTTCCACGCGCACGGTATTATTTATTGTACGGAACGATTTACGATTTGGTCGGCGTGTAGCACTTATAAAGAAAGGAAGCTCGTCGAAACGAGGTGATTCGGCGTAATTTTCGGCCCCGGCCCTCATCACCATATCTAATTATACTCGGCTCGGAGGTTTCACTCATTGGGAGCGTGGCGTCGTAAAAAAATTTTTTTGCACGATCGTTTGCACCGCGCGCACGCACGCGTGCATACGTTTAATCGTCGGGGCATCGCCATTTCGGACGGTTCACCTGCCCTGTTCACGAATCGACGATACGCATCGGATCGTGGCTCGTTATAATGGTGTCGAACATCGGCGAACAACGCGTGAGCGATGTTCGTGCCACGGTTAGGGCCCGACCACCCATCGGAGCACCGTAATAATCCGAGCCGATAATAATTAATCTGCCAGCGAGACAGTAACCGTGCCAGGAGACGCTATATGCCTACTACGTAGACACCAATTGCTGCCACCCCTTCCTCCCCGCCCGTAATAATCTGCGGTGAATTAATTGTTCTCCCTCGCGACTAACCCACGCTCTCCGCCGCAACTGTACGCTACCGATACTTACCACTTCAAGAATTACTCGATTTAATGCAGATTTTATGCGAACCAAGTAGGTTTGTTCAAAACGAAGTATCTGGGCGTCTAATCTATGAAATATGGACATAGTATTCGATATAGAAGTTCATTAAGTAAATTAGATTTCTATTTGCTGTCATGAATGAATAGGACCATTTTGCGGAGATTGAAAGGTGGTAGAGATTACAGCGATCGTCTTAGGCCTCACGGATACAGCCTTAGTATACACGGATAAATAAAAGTCACTATCGGTAACGAATGGGATTGTATTAGGAAATAGTAAACAGGAGGAAGATGCGCAGAACAATAAAAAACTGAACTGTTCCCAGTCCTACTCTTTTGGGACGGCGAGCATAGTGTGACAGCACATGTATTGGCAATTTCATTTCTCTTCGACACGTTTTGTTGATCTCGTACCTCGTTATAGTACACAGTAATGATTACGTGCAAAGATTTAATGACGATTGTAGGTAACTCGTTCGTTCTTCTCGCGGTTCATTTCGTCGGAGCCTACATTCCTGCGAGAGGAACGGCTCTCGCGATGCTCTCAATCTCGTTTTTCCCCCGGCTTGGTCCGCGAATTGTTGAACTCCGAACGAGCAGCGCGGAATTTTTAGCGGAAAGAGCGGAGCCGCGGAGAAAAAGGCGAGCACCTGCCGAGTTGTTTTCTCGCCGTAATGACACGACGTCGTTCGACGATTACACGGGATATAGCAATTTGTCAATTTATTAATCCCTCCATTAGACGATTTTACGAGCGGCTTCAGAAAAAAGGGAGCAATTCCGCAGAATGAAAGGCGGACGAGACTCTTGGCGTATAATCGAATGGAGCCATCGGGATAACCGCGTCGCTACCGGGAAATGCATTGTAATCGCTTAATTGAGGGTAAATGGAAACGAGTCATTACTTCGCGTCGTTCTCAATGCCGCGTAATTTCGTTTGCATCTCTTGCGAACGCCGGATGAAATTGACAGATTTCGTAGCTCGTCGAGTTTTCAAATGAAATTCTCTCCGCCGTCGTTCATGTAATATTAATTACGGATCGGTCCATCAATTACATTTTTTGTCCCACAATCTTTTAATTCTTTTTTAATTTAAAGAAAGATTATATTATTACGTAAAGAAAAGATGCAACTCCTCTGCATAAAAAATATTGTTTCTCATCGATAAAAACTGGGAGCTATTTAAACGTTTAATTGGTCCGCGCTTTTTGGAGATGAACACATTTAGTAATACACCCGAACTTTAATCTCCGAATCTCTTAGATCGGCGACCGGAAACATCTTCGCGCCGGGGTCGTCGAAAAACGGCGACGCAGGGATTTGGGAGAAGCGAGAGCGTTTGCCATTCGTCCGGTAAAGAGGAACGGGGGAAAAAAAATGCGCATCTGCCGACTCGCTCTCATAATGGCCACGGGTGTGATTACGTGCAATTACCGTGGAAGAGTGGCCGCCGAAGATCGATGAACGCCGTTTGGCGGAAGAACAAGAGGAGAAGCTGCGCGGCGAACGATGCAGCTGGAAACCGAAGGTGGAACACGGCCAGAAGAAAAAAGTGGCGNACGTGCAATTACCGTGGAAGAGTGGCCGCCGAAGATCGATGAACGCCGTTCGGCGGAAGAACAAGAGGAGAAGCTGCGCGGCGAACGATGCAGCTGGAAACCGAAGGTGGAACACGGCCAGAAGAAAAAAGTGGCGAGAAGAAGAGCGGCCGAGTCGAAAGGTGGATATTTCCGCAGTGTGAACAGCGGCCGGTGCCCGTCGTAAGGACCGCATCACGGTTAAAAACATTTTAAGCCCATTGACCTTAATAATAGGTCTACCGCTGCGGCTGCCTGCTTTCGACTACTAAGCAATAGCGTGACGTTTATTATTACACGTGTACCTGCCAACACTTTCGTTTTCTCGTTCGAAAACACGCTGCTGCTGCTGTTGCTGCTGCTTCCTTGCGAGGATGCTGTCGGCGTTTAAAATTAAAATGTACAGCTTCGCCTCCCGAGGAGATTTCTCAACGGAAAAAGCCACGCCGTATAATTTCTTTAATTGAATCGGTATCAAGAGAAATGCTTCTTCTCTGGCTCGCTGAAACGTCTGAAATCTGTGCGCCGCGTAACTAATTATAATTCCAATGATGATTTATTCTGAACGGCATTCAATGACAAATACTGTGGAACGTTTATCGCTGATAAAGATTCGAGATGCGTGGACGGAGAACGTCAATAATTGAAGTACGAGAGATCGGCCGGTTAATTAAATTTCCAGATAATATTGAATTTAAGTGGCTGGTCGATAGTCGGCTTGAAATGGAACGCGCGCGCACGGCGAGCACCGGCGGCGTAGCTCTGGCAGCCTGCTTTATTTATATGCCACGCCGTTTGATCGGTCCCCGCGGATCGCATTATGCCGAACGATTATTTTTACGTTTGTTTTCCGTGCGGAGAGAGGCCCGTCGAGGAGACGGTGAAAAGAAGAAGAAGAGGCCACGGCATTAAAATGGCTACCAGTTCTTCTCGAGTGGCTCTCGAGCGGAACATCTGTCGGAGTGGCTTCTTTTGCCCCCTTCTAACATGTCTCGAATCACGCGGCGCGGCTCGACGCCGTGACAAGCTACGGGGATTGAAGGGCACGAAAAGGGATTGAGGTTTCCCGTCGTTCACGAGGGAAGATTAAAGTCTTCTGCCTAGCCTCCTTTCCCCTCCCTAACCATCGGCCCTTTTTCCTCCGCGCCCTATCTGAAAAATTCAGTCCGGAGGATCACCGAGGATTCTCGCGCGTTTTTCGATGCCGCCGGGGGGATTCGGCAGCGTGTACGCCGGTACATACATAGGTAGGCCTGTTTTCCGAGGGAAAGCTGCTTTTGTCGACAAGATTGACTCGTTTTATAAATAATGGATCTCGATATCGCGTTCGCTTACTTTTATCGCCTCCCGTGTCAAAGTTCGTATCCCGACCCATATATGAATACTGCATCGCGTCTAAATTGGTTTTCGTTTTAATCTTTCAACGCGGCTCGTTCTTATTTAAGACTCGGTTCTAAATTCCTCTTCCACTTCTCCTCGTAACTACATGGCATTAAAACTGCACAGCGAACGACGTTTAGTATCGACTCGTTAATTAGTAATTCTGTCGGTAAATTAACACCAGGAATACTTATTTTTCCTCGCACATGCATTTTTCGATTGAACTCGTTAGTTTGACGGGTTTAAAACCGGGTTGATTTGAAATTTGCTCATAGAGTGGCAGCGAGTCGCGTAAAGCAGGGAAACAATCAACGAACTCTGTCAATCAAACGAGATCTCCTTTGATCCGGATTCAATCAAAGACACCTCCCGGCTCAAAGCGCGATATTAATCCCCTTCAGCGCTGATCATAAAACTTCTCGCTCCCCACCCTNGTCTGAAGCATTTGCAAAATTCAACGCATTAATTAAATTCGGTTTCTACGCTCCGAACAGGAGTTTACAAAAAACAGATTAANCGCATTATACAAATCGCATTTACGCTGTTAATTCGACGCCTCAAAGAAACGTACAGAGAGTCCCGGGTCGATCGTTTATCGTCTAATCCGCGCGACGTTCCGGTAGCGGAGGGTAACCAGTTACGAAGGATATCCCCGAGAGGTGACGAGGCGGGCCACGAAAATCAAGAAGCTGATTTGGCTCCCTCGCCTCGCGGCGATCGATCACACAGGACTTAATGTCCCGATAGGAGATCGAGGACGTAATGGTACCCAACGGACAGGACGATAAGGAGATACCGACGTCGCGCCGGCCTCCGCAGACGTCTCCCGACACGCATACCGAGTTTTTGTCGCCGAGGTTACGATCCGGGACACGGACGATCGTCGGGACAGAGGCTAATCCTATTGTAGGGGGTATAATTGGATCGGTACCCGGCGGTCTCTCTCTCGACGTCCGTCCATTTCATTCGTTTCCCCTTGTAACATCCGCGCGGGACAATCTAGCTAGCAGGCTAGTCGTGGCGACTCGTCTTTCGGCGAAACTGCTTAGCCTCTCCTAGCCTAATCCTCGGCGTCCCTCGTAACTTCGTTAGACGTCCTTTCATGACCGTTCGCCTAACCCCGATTGGCTGACGAGTGTCCCACCGTCGTTGAAAAATCAATTTTCCTACAACTTTCATCGGGCCGGACCGCTGATTTAATTTTCTTCCGATTTAGTCACGATTTCTTGGTCAGGGTTTCTGCCGTCGGTTTGAAATAAATATTGAAACCGTCCAATCGACGTGACAACTTGATAATATATTTTTACGAAGAATAATCGAGGACTCGGAGTCTATGCATTATTCAATTTGTATAAATTTAAATACGATCACCGAGTCATTGTCAAGAACAATAATCGTGTCGAACGTAGAAAGTCGATAACCGGAAATAGCACTTTCGATAATTCGAGAAGCATTTATGAAACCGTTCTAACCGATCGTCGACGCGCGGGGCGGGAAAAAGAGAGGACGATCGGTGCGCGGCGGCGTCGATTTCGGATGTCGTTCGCAGCAGATAATTTAATAATAAATTAACGCCGGTATAATTGGCACCGGTGGCTCTCGTACACGTTCGGAACGAGCCGCGCTATCAAAATAGAGGGATGATGGATGACCAGAGACGTAACACCGCTGAAAGATAGTATTGAACATTAATTATCCATTATGGGCATTAGTGCGCGCTTCCACCAGAATGAGTATTCCGCGATTAATCTTGTTAACCGATCCCCGGCCGTATCGCGTACGCGTAATTCATAAACTGAATCTCGTTTTAATGAACGGGATCCTAAGCGTTCCCAGCGTTTTACAACATCGGTCACTTCCTGCGCCCCGGCTCGATATCTGCGCGCGGTTCACCCGTAAGGGCCGTCAGATAAGTTATTCTCTGTGCACTCTGACCCGAACGATTGATCACGGTCTCGTTACACGCTACCGTCGTCGTAAAATCGAAACGAATGTAACCCAATGTCGCAATAAATTGTAACAGTGTAACAGTTACACGATCTCGGAGTCGGCGGCGGCGCGGCCGCAATAAATTCCCCGCGAAATTATCGCTGACCGCTCATTCACGTTCCACGAGCAAATCAAACGGGCTCCGTTCGAACGTCGTTCCTCGTTTAATCGCCGAGTCGATGAACCGGAACGGTTAATTATAATGTACATACGCTGTCGCGTACGCATTCCTATCCCGTTTGTGTTCACTCCATTTTTCCCCGTGTTCCCTTCAAGTAGCATATTACGTTATGCGAAATCATTTTGCAAATCTCTCGACTGCGGGGAGTCTACATAGATAATACGCGTAAGTACAGTCTTCATTTACAAATCGATGCTTTGGAGAATTTTGATGCGCGGTAAACGTTTCGATGCGATCGAGGAAAAGGCTGAGAGAGTCGGACGGAGTCGTGACGCGTGTAACAAGGCGGGATTTAACGGCGTAGTGAAAGCATCGGATCGGGAAAGAGATCGTAAAGTTCGAGGATCGTCGGGCGTGCGAGAACGAAAGTACACAATTCCACGCGGCGGAACTTGCACGCCATTATCGCGGACGTCACTGTAAATCTTGGCTGGAAACGCAGTCCAGGCGCGCAACGGCCCCGCGGTAAGTACTACTTGCCGATACGATATAAGGAAGCGGGCTCGGGATATCTTTACGGAGTGTGGAACCGACTACTCGTTTAGCCTAAGCATCCTCATTAGATAATTCTCCGTTGGTCCATCAATTATGGCTCGGGGCTCCGAATCACCGTGGGCGGTCCCTCTCACGGGAGAGGCGAATCCATGGAGAGCAACAAACCGGTGTTGAAAGTAATCAAATTAATGAATTCTCGCGTCACGATCGAGTCGTAAAATGGCTGGCTGCGACGGCTCGTTACCCGCCGTTCTCATCATTTTCCACGACGCGGCCATCCCGTAGAACTGCGGTTAAGGGAATCGCTGGATATTTTTCAAATTGTAATCCCGAATGGCATCCGAGAAATTCCCGGAACGTGCATTCAACTCTCGTTCCCTCCCCGCGCAAGAAGTCCCTCGTTATTCCGCGGATAAAATTCTCGTTCGAGAAATTATGCCACGAGACCGACTAATCAGATGTAGGCGTTGTGTTTTATGAACATTATCTGCCGGCGTATCTGTTTCTAAACAGTTCGTTCGGTGGCTCGTATCGCGGCAGTCGCGCGTAATCTAACAATCACGAAAACTTCTCATCGGCTCGGAACATGTGACAGTCTAATTTAACTGGAGTTTGATAGTCCCGAGGTTCGCGCGTACCCCAACTTTCTAATTATACCCCGACGACTCCGCTTAGTTAGAAAATGAAAATCGTAACGAAATTCCCAACTCGCTCGTTACACGATACCACGGTTTTAAGTATGAACACGGTGTCCTAAAAGCGTCGCGTTAAATAATGATAACAGGCGAATATTAACGAGGGGAAAAGAGTAAAATCCGAAGTGCCTTATTAACGAGCCAACGATCTCGCGAACAAGAGGAATTTCCAAGTTCTCCGTCGACAGTAATATTTTACCGGAGGGGGCGAGGCGGCCCGATGTGGACGCCGATCGATCCAAATAATATCCGATTATCATACCAGTGCCGTTGGCTCGATTAGCCGCGGGCGACGCGTTCGCGTATAAATTATTCGTCACTGCCGTAATTATTTTCTATATACGGGCGTGCGTGTCGCTTCCACGAAAGCTGATTTAAATATTTCGAAAGTGGTCTTTCGTTTAGACGACGGACACGTGGTTATTAAAGTTATACCTCCGCTCGTGTCGGTGGAGATACCGAGCACCGATACAAAGAGGAAAAAAAAGGAGCTGCGCGGGAATAAATTACAGTGTGCCGGGACGCAGATCCTTAGTGCCGGCACGTAAAGAATTTAAATTGTTCAATTGCTCGCGCGCTCGTTTCACAATCGAACAGAATTCCCTGCCCCGTTTATATTACGCGTCACTAGCGTTTAACCAATAATAAATAATCACAGGAATAATAACTGTCCCTTTCCGTATTTTCCCGGCGCGAACGTCTGTCGGGGTGTTTAACAAAATGGAACGATTAACTTTGTTTTAACGCCGGGGGACGCTAATGGCAGACGAGAGAATGCATTAACAATTGCCTGAAGTTTGTTATCGGTAATGGCAACCGTAATTGCTCGCCATTTTTCAACACGGAAAGCCAGAAATATTCTTTAAATTGTCCATTGTATTTCGCTGGAAAAAAAACTGCGAAACAGACGGTCGTAGAATTCCGGGAATATTTTAGAACGGCCGCGTGTAATATTTGGTTTAACTGCGACGGAATAACGTTTCGTGTTGCCGTTAATCGACCGCTAAATTTCTATTTGCGAGCGCAGCGGAATTGGCGCGACGCGGCAACGCGTGCGATTACCGCCGTTGGGGTCCGCGCGAAAACGAGAGGGAAATACTATCGCTGGAAATTGGCGAATTTTCATATTTCTGGATCAACGCGATCGGGATTGAAAACGAAACAACGATTATCGGCGGCGAATTGAAAGCGGCGGCGGAGGAAGAGAGACGAGCGGCGCGCCGCGCACGCACCCGGTTGATACACGCGACACAGTTAAAAGCGCATTATGCTAATTTTCATTTTACATGCCGGTAATTAATTAAACATTCGCGCGGCTCGAAATATCCTGGATATTTGCGCGCCCGCCGTCACTCGCCGATCTTTCCGCCGGCGATTTCTCTCTCTCTCGCTCCCGCTTCCACTATCCGCTGAAATTTGTCGTTCGATAAAATCGTCCGATGTGTTTCTCTCGCCGCACGACCGCGCGCGCCGCCGTCGGATCTCCGTAATTAATGAAATTGCGTCCGCACGTTTGTCGTAATAATATCGTTGCAAAACAGGCAGCCGCCGAGCGGATGCTCCGAATATTTGCCACCGCGTGTCGCTAAAGACGTTCCCGAGGTTTATTTGCGCACCGATTTATTAACGCTGCCATCATTCCAATCTCTCCTCCGACGCGAACGACGTATACGCAAATTAATAGTCGCTCGATAATCGATCGAATTTGGACGGACGATTTCATTCGTAAAAATAAATCGGCGATCGATTTTTATTAAAAGACATGTTTGTTATGCTAATATGGAGACTTTGCCGAGGATTCGCTACGAAATACAATGTATACTCGGCACAGTGGAATTAATTATACGCGGTGGACGTGCCAGCTAGAAGCGATAATTTGTATTACATACTCTGTAGTTTCGTGTTATTATCCTTGCAATTAGCAAATGCGTATAATGATACTAATAATTGCCAGCGTTGTTTACACACGCGTGTGTCGCTTTAAGAAATTTACGCTTCCCGTATTTAATTTATCCTTTGTCTTCTCCAGTCGCATGACGACGACGACCTGTTTTAAAATACAGGTCGAAGTTCCCTCATTTCGTTTGTCGTTCAGCGGGGAAAAGAAATAATTGAACAAGGTTTCTCATAAATCAGACGTCGGTCGAGTTCGTCGTCTCCAAGTTAATCCTAGTTTTGTTGTGATACGTTTTCCAGCAGATGAACCGAGCTGCGAGATTACGGGAATTCTCGGGCTGCAATCTGGGGAGAGATAATTAATTGTAGACGACTTGTTAGATGATTGTTCTCTCCGTTCGGTAACCGGGGCGAGTATAATCGTGGGACGGACAAGTCGCTTAGGGTTAGGACAAAAATTGGATATAGTAGTTGGAGATGGCTATCGCGACCGGCGGAGCTTCTCGTTTGTATTAATTAGCCGGGTACTTGCTCGATTTCTTAACTCGGCCGTGATTGCTTCTAAACGAACCGTGTGTTAGCCGTCCCTGCAACTCGGAGTAACGAACTGCCTCCCAGGTTTACCAACCCTAATTTATATGTATGTACGTCTAATCATCCTGCTCGCGGACAAATTGCTCGATACATTTCCCAATCGAGATTTTATGCTCGCGTGTACAATTTATTTTACATGGACTCGATAGAGCGTGCAAAATGATAGAATGTTTCCTGATTAGCAACTCTGTATCATTTTTGTTACTCTTTGAACGCAGCGTATAATTTTACACACTTTTTTCAAATTAAAGACAGGATTAATATTACGTGTAAAAAATTGGGAACGTTGACAATTATCGGATTTGGAATTGAAGTGATTTTGCAATTAATTACGTCTACCTGTGGTACAATTATTCTACGACAATCAGCTGTGCCATCCGCGTTGTTCAAACGCCGTCCTCCGTCGGCGATATTATGCAGATGTGTAATTAATGTTAATGCGATTGATTCGGTAATTGCATTACGTGTATTTAATAATTATAATAATGGTAATGGGCGGCTAGCAAACGCTTAGCCGGTAATCATGAAATTCAGATCAAACGCTTGATTGTCTAATTGATCCGATCCATTACATCGATGATTGCCCGTGCTGTTTGTCCGTGATTTACTTTAAACGGNAGCCGGGTACTTGCTCGATTTCTTAACTCGGCCGTGATTGCTTCTAAACGAACCGTGTGTTAGCCGTCCCTGCAACTCGGAGTAACGAACTGCCTCCCAGGTTTACCAACCCTAATTTATATGTATGTACGTCTAATCATCCTGCTCGCGGACAAATTGCTCGATACATTTCCCAATCGAGATTTTATGCTCGCGTGTACAATTTATTTTACATGGACTCGATAGAGCGTGCAAAATGATAGAATGTTTCCTGATTAGCAACTCTGTATCATTTTTGTTACTCTTTGAACGCAGCGTATAATTTTACACACTTTTTTCAAATTAAAGACAGGATTAATATTACGTGTAAAAAATTGGGAACGTTGACAATTATCGGATTTGGAATTGAAGTGATTTTGCAATTAATTACGTCTACCTGTGGTACAATTATTCTACGACAATCAGCTGTGCCATCCGCGTTGTTCAAACGCCGTCCTCCGTCGGCGATATTATGCAGATGTGTAATTAATGTTAATGCGATTGATTCGGTAATTGCATTACATGTATTTAATAATTATAATAATGGTAATGGGCGGCTAGCAAACGCGTAGCCGGTAATCATGAAATTCAGATCAAACGCTTGATTGTCTAATTGATCCGATCCATTACATCGATGATTGCCCGTGCTGTTTGCCCGTGATTTACTTTAAACGTTCGTTACGAGTCGATCGTGTCCGAACTTTTCTCCGGAGATCGAAATTATTAGAGAACTTTTAAACAACAAGTTCGTCCTGTCGTGAAATAATGTCTCTTAGGGAGCGAGGACTTCTAATTTCTAGTTCCAACAGAGATGGAAAGTAACTCATCGAAGTAGGTTACGGTTCGCGAGGGTATTTTAAAGCTCGAAGTCACGCGACGTCAAATTAATCACACAGTTTTTGTAATTACTTCAACGAATCTGTTTTTGTACTTCCTGATTTCATAATGATCGATAAGTGGCAAATAATTTTCAGCCGGCCTTCAGGCATCGGACACCGCTCGGCGTATCTCAGTAAATATGCGCTGGAAATACGAAACGGAAACGTTATTGCCACACGTTTTGCCAATTAGACTTGTAGCTTCTATCAGTTTGTCAATGTCGTATCGTGCGCATATGGATAAGTTTTATTTCCTTAACGCAGTTTAGTCTCTGCGGTTAAGAGCATTTTAATCGAACGAACGGATTCAATTTAATTCGAACGCGATCTTTAATATAATATTGCACGCGGTACAATTAAAAGTTTTTACAATCCGCTTCTTTATATTTCCGTGCCGATAAGAGTCAGCGTACTACGTACTGTACACGCGAGCATTCGTGCACGGAAACTTGACAGTAACATAAATAGAAACCTGTCTTTACGTGCGGAATCGCATTCGAAAAGATTTGATTACTCGTATCGAGTATTAATCTATACGCGTAATTACGTCGTGGCTCGCAACGATCGCCGCGTGGCCGCGTTATTACTGTTATTTGCTCGTCCGGTACGGTCCCGTAGCCCTGAAGGATTAAATTCAGGTTGCCTTCTGATTCACAAGGTCAGTCTCATTCCGTGCTGTCACTCTGTTGTCCATTTATATCCGTCCAATCAGAGTCAGTGGTTCTCCGCCGATCGTTCCACGTCGCGTAACGCGAGCACATCTTAATCAAGCCGCAGTTTTATAAATAGTTCCTCTCGTTCTGAGACCTACGTCCTTCGCGCCACTCCGATATCAAATCTATTTTTTAATTACTCTCGGAATTTGTAAATCGCGTACAGATCAGATTACGCGTTGGTTTCTTAAAGATTTGAACAAGGCATCATTTGTATAATATCCCGCAATTATCACGATATTTCACAGCTACGTTCTCGTCGATAATTGAAATCATATCACACTTTCCCATTAGACCGTGTAACTGAATTACGGGCTAATCTTCACAATTAGCCAGCCAATTGGACTTAAACAACCAGCGTAATGAACGAACACGGTGCACGGTCGGGCGATGGGCGCTACGCGGTGGTGGTAGGTGTGATTTTTAATTCATACATCGGCTAACGAGCACACGTACCGTATATCCTACTAAGAAATCCGATAAGTCGACTGGAACTCTCGGCGCGGGCCGCGTTAAAAATACAGTCAACGTCGCATTACCCCCGTGAAACTTTCCCTGGTTCTAGTTCCACGGCGCGGGAGATTGATTAAGCTTCCGAGAAGTGCAATGTCGTCGGGGCTCTCGGTTACGCGGAATTAGTTCCTCCCTCCTCGTGCAGTATTAACCTTTTCAAACTATAATGAAATTACGAAACGCGGTTCGAGATTACTTACTTTCTTACCATTCGAGTTAATTGCGTTTCGCACAGGAAACGCGGAGTCCTTCATTTATTCGTAAATAACGTCTAGCGTTTTATTCAATGAAATTTGAATACCTCGTATCGTTGTAATTTCTAAAATACTAGATTGATTTGATTTTGCATAATGTATTCCGTCTGCCTACGATACTCGTGTATATATGCATTGAGATCGGTACATGAAATTAGCAATGATTAACGCGTTGCAATGCGGAAGGGTGAAACGAAGGGAGAAGGGGATGACAGTCTGTCACGATGGGAATGCCGCGGTGGTCGGTAATAAAAGTAAAGATTGTCAGAAAGTCGAGATTCGCGGTGTCGATAAGAAGTTTCTCAGCTGTCTTTGGCTTCATCGGAGGCCCGTGGCAGCCGTGACTCGGCGAAAGGTAACCTTCCCAGGAAAGTTCGTTCATTACCCGGGTAATTGCGTCGTTCTTGGCCGAGCGTGTGTGTACACCTGAAACCGGCCTGGCCGAGGCGACAACGACATCATCGCCGGTTCGCTGACAACGAAAGAGAAACTTTAAACGAGCCCCCGACTCAACGATTCGAGCTCGCCGCTCGGCCGTTTAATAATGACTGCAATTACATGCAGCTATTTATTTCGAAGGTCCCGCGTAATGGCGGAAAATCGCTGGTAACTCGAGATCCCGCCGGCATTATATCCGCCTATTTCGATGAATGCAAGCGCGTGACATGCTGAATGTCTCTTTTTATTAATCGTGCATTTGCATAATTGTAAAAATAACAGGAATAGCCGTTTCGCAATGTCCATTTCCGTGGAAATGAACAAGATTTTTACTACATATTTTTACTATAAAATAATTTGTTTTATAATCTTCGAATTTCCGGGGTAAATCCGTAAAACCATCTCTTATAATCTTACATACATTTCGTATCACATTATTATTTCATTCAAGATATTGACCTTATTATAAAAAAGAATTTCAAATGTATTTGATATGGAAATGGTAGCTCATAGAATGGTTTTGTTATTGTAAACACTTTGACAATTTACGTTCCCAAGGCTTTTGGATATGAATCAGCAAACAATAATTAGCCGTTTTAGATTGCGGTTTTTATTGATTTACTGCGCACAGTTTACGTTGCCGGCGACTCGGTAATTATGACTCACCGGCTGCATCATGAATATTTTTTGACTCGAACGGAATACGTTTAAGTGGGGAATGTTTAAACGTATAAACAAGTTGTTATTGATAATTTGCACTATCACTGGGAACAATGCGTTAGCGTCGTTTATTAGCCGGTACGTTATTTTTGATCGAGTTCCTCTGACCCGGCGAAACGCGAAATGAACCGTATCATGGAATTAATCGAGTTCCTCCTGCCTATAATTTGATCGCTGTTTAATTGAACGATTGCGCGCAATTGTGAAAGAGTGCGTACGAATTCGCATTTTCGCTGCCGGTCATTATCAAGCGACTGTTTGTCGGTAATTCGCTGCAAACGAGGCAAATGTACCGTGCGAATAAATCGGGGCCGCTGCACACGGCAAACGCGTGATTCTTCATAATTATTTTTCCCGTTTTCTCTGAGGTTTCGAAACGATTCCGTTTTTTTCCTGTTTTAGCGATTAAAAGTTGCGCGGCGATTAAAACGACCGAAATTTTATTATCGGTCTCGCGACAATAAGGTAAGCCTCGCGAATCTCAAGACAACAACGACTGTACTTGGAATCATTCCGTCATACTCTTAATTGCGATCGTTGTTGTTAACTTGCAGCACTGCTAAGTAGAAGATTACTTAAGTAATTACGAGCTACGAAGTTTTTCTTGGTAAAGCAATCAGCCGCCTATTTTTAAACTCGCTGTTTGAAACCAATCTCTTTACGAACTCCTCGAAACTCGTTACTTATCGCGATTTCAATGCAACTCCGCTCGCGCCTCCCGCGCAACCGTTTAAATTCCTGGCTACGAACGGAACGGCGAACTGTAGATAAGTTTTAACGTGTATAACGCCGCGGAACGGTCCGCTAACAGAGTAAAACGTTGTTTTCCGACGTTCCACAATTGGCGATTCCGCGGCGTAACGAAGTTTGTCGCGGTGCGCCGGTCGGCCGCGATGAAATTTCGCGGCCGGAACAAAAGTGCTTTTTGACAGAGTTCCGCACGACTGATTTCGAGATATCGGTTTTCCGTCCAACGTTCTCAGCCTTCTCGCGGATATTGCCCGGCAAACGGGGCTCGGACGGACGATCGCGCGAATCGCGGGAGAATCCCCGTGTTACCACCCCCGCCTCCTCCCCGCGGCAACCTTCGGTTCGAACTAGTTCTCCGCAAACTCGAAACGCGTATCTCCTGACCAGAAAACTTTCCGGCCGTTAATGGAATTTCACAATATTTCCCAGCGCTCCGCGGTATTTGCCGAGCCGAAGATCGGGAAAATAGAAAACGTTCTTGTTCTTTGTTAAACGGAATAAGTGTTTGGTCGTTAAGCAAATTTTCTTCTTCGTACATATTGACTCTTGCTAAGAAAAATGTTTAGAATGTGGAAGATCACGTTTTAAAGGCGTACTCACTCAGGATATACATAGTTCTCAAGTTAGACATTCCAATCGTACGTGTGTTCTGTTAATTTCCTGGATTATTACCAAACGGTTGAGACGCGTATGGTTTCGGTCGAATCGATCGAGGGACGACTTCGCAAGGATCGTAGGACAGCCCCGTGGCAAGGATTTGGAGCGAAGCCAGAAAGCGATACCTGGAAATCTGTCGGACAACTCGATTTCGTCGCGAGAAGCAAGCGGCCGAAACTTGTTTACCGGTCTGATAATGGTATTCTGTCGGGTGCACCACCGACGGTTCTCGTGTTTCTGCGGCGCTGTTAATGGACTTACGACGAATCGCCGGGATTTACACCGGATTACAAACGCGTTTACGACTAATCTCTTCGTGTGTGACCAGTTCTACTCTGTTGATGGCCTCTCGCTCCCACCGGCGCGCGTCTCGCCAGTATCTCTGCCTATTTATCTTTCTCCAGTTCGCAGTTACGAGGATTTCCCTTGATCGTCCCCCGCGTCCCCGTGGCCTCGGGACGCAATCCTTTGCCAAGATTAGTGGTCTGGAACGTGTGTCATACGATCGGAACTACGCGTTTCCGACTACCGAGACGCGTTTTTGCCAAATCAAAGATCGAGCCATTCTGAGATTGCATCATTCCTCAAATAAAAACGATGACGAATCATTGAAATCAAAATCATCTCAATTTTCAGTATATTTATAATTTAACATGTACAACAAAAATTGATGAAAGTAGGAATCATAGTAATTGAAAATAGTTGTAAATTAGGTAGAATTCTATACAAAAAATGCCAGAAACACATATTAGAAATTACACTTTAAAAATTCCCTGTCTAAAAAAACAATGAACAATTTTATAAATATAATTTTTCCTGAGAGTTTATTGCTTCCATTGAGCTTCAGATATTGAACATAGCTCTTATATTTCTTAAACACTTAACCTACCACCTTAATTTTAATTGATCGTGCCTTCTACATGACTGCACGATATATTGTCTCATAAATAAAATAACAGCAAACATAGTTCACAATTAACCAGCATTTTCCGAGCCGGTCTTAATCGCGGCTATAAATCATGATCCGAGTAGAAGGTTGGAACGATATNGTATCTCTGCCTATTTATCTTTCTCCAGTTCGCAGTTACGAGGATTTCCCTTGATCGTACCCCGCGTCCCCGTGGCCTCGGGACGCAATCCTTTGCCAAGATTAGTGGTCTGGAACGTGTGTCATACGATCGGAACTACGCGTTTCCGACTACCGAGACGCGTTTTTGCCAAATCAAAGATCGAGCCATTCTGAGATTACATCATTCCTCAAATAAAAACGATGACGAATCATTGAAATCGAAATCATCTCAATTTTCAGTATATTTATAATTTAACATGTACAATAAAAAGTGATGAAAGTAAGAATCATAGTAATTGAAAATAGTTGTAAATTAGAAAATAGTTGTAACTATCCAAAAAATGCCAGAAACACATATTAGAAATTACACTTTAAAAATTCCCTGTCTAAAAAACAATGAACAATTTTATAAATATAATTCTTCCTGAAAGTTTATTGCTTCCATTGAGCTTCAGATATTGAACATACATAGCTCTTATATTTCTTAAACACTTAACCTACCACCTTAATTTTAATTGATCGTGCCTTCTACATGACTGCACGATATATTGTCTCATAAATAAAATAACAGCAAACATAGTTCACAATTAACCAGCATTTTCCGAGCCGGTCTTAATCGCGGCTATAAATCATGATCCGAGTAGAAGGTTGGAACGATATTCAGACAAGTTTGTCGGTTCGGTGGACGTGGAGTCCATCAAGGCGACTTGTATCACCAGAAGCGGTAGTTTCTCTGATCAGGCAATTTGCTTGCATAATGCGACGCCTACGCGGCGCCCACGCACCTCCGCGATCCGCGGTTGAGAACCTTCACGCGAATTATACCCGACTATTAGCGATCGTTTGCGAGGACGCCGTTGGAATACGATCGGACGCGATTACACGACAATTGATCGCCCTTATGGAGAAATCTCCGATTGTCTTCGACGGGCTTGTCCGGCCGAGCCGAGTTTCTGTAATCCGCGTGACTGAGAAAAAAACGTGTCTCTCGCGGGGAGAAGAGTCAACAGTGGGAGTCTATTAATGGGATGAATAGACCGCTTGTGTTATAAGATCCACCATTGGATCAGAGATCTGGTTTCAAATCCTGATACTGTAACTCTGTCCACTTCTTTCTGTTACCTCGCTCTACATACATCATTTTTAAACAATTCTGTCAAACCATATTTCTCGTGCTTTAAACTAAAATCAGGGATTTTATTAAATAAAGACGGTTTAAACGTCGTTAAATCGAACCTCGCATTATATGAAGCCGAGTCGAAGGGGGGCAGTGTTTCCTATTATCGAGGAAAGAAACTGCGAAGACCGGGAGGAAAACGGCATCGGCACGGGAGCAGTAACCAGCGGGAATCGACCGACTCGACTACTTTGTAACGACGACAAGTAACGACTTCGTTACTCGAAGAAACGGCGGACAAGGGAGAGCTCCGGGCACGCCTTTCCGTGGCGTCATAGCGGCCGAAGAAAATTACGTTCTTGCCGGTCGTTCCGCGAACCACGGCCTTCCGCGGAGTCCTTAACTTCTTTAGGGCTTCATTCCCGAAGCTGCTGGCGCAACGCAAATCGAGCATACCTTTAGCGGCCGGTTGTTCTCACTTAACCGGATGCGTGTTCTCGCGCTGGGAATAGAATCCGCGCTTTTTATCCCCGCTGAAATCCATAACTTAACTTAACAGAGTTAACATCGACTGATTCCAATATCCCCGACGATTGACGTAAGCTCCTACAATAACACAAGAATTCCTTGCTACCGACATAAAAAAAAAATTACGAGATTAATTTATTGAAGCGGTAGCTCTGTTCTCCTTGTAATTGTCGTGCATAGACACGCGCGACTGTACGACAGAGAGTTCTCCGGCGTTTTTCCTTTAGCCACCATCGTCTTAGGAAGTGGTATCTCGTTGGGAACACTTGGTTCCACGATTCCCCGGGTCGGAGATTATTCCTGAACACGAAAACGGCCAATTACGGATCGCTGACGGGTGTATTTTCGAGACAACGAGCGTCGACGGGCCGCCGCGGAACGTGTGATTCATTGCACGGTGGATACGGTTCGGTTGCACGGCCGGGATAGAGGGATAGGGTAATGACTGGTGCCACTCGAAACGGCCCGTTTCCTTTCTTTTTATTGCCGGACAATAATATCGTGTAAGACGAAAGTGGAAACGTTTTAACCTTTCGTTCGCCGCCGCCGTCGTCGTGAGGATCCTGTTGCAAGACGGCTATTATTCGTTGATATTTGCCTGGAACTGGCTGAAGTATTATACGCGAGGGCCCCGCGGTCCGGAGGTGGTGAAAAGCAAATGACTGTGTTAACACTTTGTTGAAAGTTTATTGTGCTGCGATGCTCTTTACAGTTTGATGATTTCGTTTGTTAAGGTGAGACCAACGAACGCGTCTATTGTGCGGGATTGTTGATTTACATCTATTGTCGTTACCAGGACGTACAATGCGGCGACTGACTGTGGAACGTTCTTTACAAGTCCTGCGGTTCTTTCGCAACGCGCTCCGCGAATAACGAAAACGACGCGGCGCGGTGCAGTTATTTAATAGTAATAATAAGCGGTTGAATTTTTACGACCGTGCGAGATTTCTAAAGCAGACAAACGTCGCGATTGCAAGGAATTTTTTTTTTTTGTCTCTGAGGAACGTTCTTGGAAAGTATCAAATGGATATTGAGTTCGTTAAGTACGTTGCTCGTAAAACCGGAATTGAATCGAACCGTCCTCGAGTTCATAGCTTGAAGAGATCTTGGCAAGGGTTCGTCGCTTGGCGGCCGAAGAAGAGGCGCAGCGTCGCGCCGCCGCCGCCGCGTTTATCTCTGGCTCCACGGCGGAGTTTGAATATTCAGTGGTTTCACGGGTAGAAAGGGTAGCGAGAATGGGAACGAGAATGAGAAGAAGGAATGGGGCCGCGCGAAGGAAATCCACAGGCGGGAGGGATAAGCCGGCTGGAATCTGGTGTACATCCCCGTTTAGCAATTAGCATCTTGTATTTTGAAGCCGTAGTTTCCACCGGATGGAACCGCGACGCGCCGCGGGAAGAAGAAAGGCGGCCTATCCGAGTCACGAAGTCGGCTCCCTCGCTGTTTCCCTCCTGAATATCGTTAGCTTCGCTGAATTTAATTCGGTGGTTCGTAATTTGGCGCGCATTACCGATGTTCCGCCCCCAAATTCCATTCACCGTTTCGCGATTCACTCCAAACTTCACCATTTTTCGAACGAGGTTTAGCGCCTCATACGATTCATCATACATACAGTGACTCCCATTNAAAAGATCATGATGTTTAACTTTTTTGTTGGAGGCTCTAGCAAAAATTTCAAACATCCCGTTTGTAGATCTAAATGTGTCACATCCATAAAAATCCATGAAACCGTAAAAGAGTTAGACATATCGAAACATGTAAAAATTCGTCAATTTATCCCAGTCGTAGATTGAAAATCGTGGAGAACTACGATTTTTTAAATTTCTAATCGCTTATAGCGCATAGCAATATTGATCTATTTTGATGAAACTTTGTAAATGCATATAACTTACTTAGATCTGCAAACGAGACACTTTCAATTTTTATTACAGACCCTAATAAAAAAGTTA
>SMSR01013588.1:1909-16100 GCA_019453355.1 Ceratina japonica | reverse complement strand
GTCCTCTACTATTTTCCTCGCGATTTCAATGAATACCAATTTTTTTTAATTTTTTGTTAGACACTCTATAATAAATTAAGCTCTCTAAAATTCCACAGAAGATAAAGTTCATTGATCCAATACTAAAAATTTTATACCGCTTCGAAAGGTGTCCGGATATTAATGGGAGTCACTGTAAATAAGAAATTTGCTTTGCCATTCTATTATGTAATCGGTTAAACGAGTCGAAGTAGAAATCGCTGACCGATCGGAAAATATTGTCCCAATTACTGACGGCAAACAGGTCCACAGTAATTAATTACACCGTGCCATGTGACCCGCGGATGATTCGATACCGGAAACAGCCACGATCAGACAGACGAAGCAGCTTGATTAAATCACATGGATACCTGATTCACAGTGCGTATACATTGTACACGGTGTGTACGTGTCCATGCTCCACGAATCATGTATGCCTCGACGAGATTACCCTCGCCTACGTCAACGCGTGTACCTTCAGTAATCCAATTAGAAAAGTAACAACGGGAATCAGTATTCTATTTTCGTTTTTTTTTTAAAAGGAGGTCGAATAGATACGTTTCGATATCAGGGAGTATTTTCCTAACCACAGCAAAATACAATTTTCTGGACTCAGTTCAATTTGGGAAATCCCTGCGTTCCGATTTTTCCCGCGGACGGAAAAGCGTCTCGTCTCGCTAAGGAAACATCCAAACAGAGGCTGGAGCGTGAAACGTGATCACCGGGGATCACGAGTCGCGGAATAATCGAATCGAGTCGAGCGGGTTCGATCAGCGACGCGGAGAGCGATACACAGAGGGAACGGGGTGGCGGAGAGGCGAGGGTGTGTACACGGGAGGAGGGTGGAGTCGGGCACGGTTCCCTGGCGCTGAAAGCATGCACCAAAGTCCCTTTTAGTGGTGCTTTCAACGTTTTTTCCCCGGTCGGTGGCTGTTCTGACTCGTTCAAATATTAAAATAAGCGATAGGCGGGGGAGGAAGCGGAAACACGCTACGGCTTACAAAAGAGATTTTCCACTTTGCCGTGACCCGGCCGTGTTCTTCTCTCGTCGCGGGAGGCCGGGGCGGTAAGGGCGGAAAGGAAAAGGGGTTGAAAGATGGAGGGTGGATGGTCCCGCGTTCCTTCACTTCCGAGGCAAAACAAATTTGCGAGCGGAAAGAAACACTTCCCGTTTCCTAACTGATCGCTCCGCTGCATGCATGTGTGCACACGTATACGCGCGCCGAGGTACACGGGTCTTAAAACGAATCGCTGCGCGTGTTTCGCGAAACGATACTCGAGGCGAGAGAGATTGAGAGAGGTATCTCCTCCGCGACGTTTCTCCACGCGCTCTCGTCGCTACTTTGATTCTATTTTAATACCCCCGTTGAACGATCAACACCGCGTTTTGCGTCACTTTATATTTGACTTGCTGATTCGCGGAATAACGCAATTCCACGAATCAACGGTATTTTTAGAATATCGACGACCCGGCGACGCCTGGGAATGGTTTGACGTTAAACAGGGTAGAACGTTGTTAAGGCGAGTGGAGAACGGTTATCGCTTAGGGGGAGCGTTAGCTTAAATTAGCTTAACAATATTTGCCGACGACGTTTACCCGCGCAATCTCCATGGCTGGCGTAATCGAATTTTGAAAAGTGCGATCAAATCAGGCACTAGAACGTTTCTTAAGTCAACTCGGAAGAAGAATAGAAAGCGACGTTTCCCTTTCTCTTTTTGCTCTGAATACATATTATGGATAGAGAAAACGTTATCACGATACGTTACACGAACTGTTTCGTAAATGATTATTCTACTCGATTTTTTCGACGTGAAACATTCGCGTTCAAAGGGAGTCAGACAGAATTTCAATCATCCGACACGACACGTAATTATTCTTCATTCCCGTCTCGAAAAACCGAGAACGGCATAAAACGCGCACGGTGAAGTATCGCGGACCCATTATCGCAACGATCTGCCGTTGATCATTTTTCTCACTTAGAAAACTGCGCGCTTCACATTGTTGCACACGTAGCGGGAGAGAGACGTGGAACGCGTTCAGCATATTTTATCGGTACAACGAATCGAGTCTCATTTGAGAAATGGATCGTCACCGCAGCGCACCGGCGGCGCGACGCGTAGAGATAGTCTCCTCGGGCGTGGATAACATTAAAAATATCACGTGCACGTGTACGAGCCCTGGCCGGCGGCGCGGCGTCTCGTACGCCGGATAGATAGAGTCGTTTTATCGTTTTTCTTTTGCGTGTTGCAGGTACGTACAGTGCATTTCTCAGCGGGCCCGGGACACGCCGCTCTCTAAGTCCTGGCGATCGTGCCATTCTCACCGCGATCACGTATGTATCTTTGCACGTGTACAGCGTGTCGATATTAATAATGAATGAAGCTGTTGCATATACGGATCACCTCTGCCCGTCCCGTCCCGTCCCGTCCGCTCGAAATTCGCGCATGATCTCGCCCGCGCCAATCCTTCGCCCCCCTTACTATCGCCCGCGATTATTATGTGCATATTTTATTTCTTTCCCCGGATCCGCCGGCTTGGAAAAATATTCGACGCGGCTGCAAACGCCGTTCGTATAAACGCAATCCCATCTGTCGATGCACGATTTTCTATTCTAAATACCGTTTCATCTCCTTGTATTCGTTTTATCTTCACGTTCGGTTCGGCAACTATTGCGTTTCCATTATTCGCCTCGATTTGGCGAAACGAATTCGATATAAAGTAATTAGCTTTTTAAATTAATTTTATACAGTAGAAGTAGTGATTGAATGATTTGATGTTACTATTCTTTTTTGCCTTTCGAATATTCGTATCCATTTTTTTGTACGATTGTGAAATTACCTCAACGAGTCAATTGTGTTTTTTTCTGATGCAAAATTTTCGGACGATTCGTTTGTTTTGTTCGCGAGATTAAATGAAAAGAAGCGCGACGGAAAAACGGGGATAAACGCGTTTCCACGAAAAATTTGCATGCGACACGTAAAATTCTCCCTCTCTTTCGGTCGAACAAACGGCAACCGCTCGGTTCCGGCGCGCCGCGAATTCGATTCCCTTATCAGTTTGATCCCCCATTTTCGCGACACGGGAATTCAAGGTGAAACGAGGACGCGGCGCACGAAGGCTTCGCGACACGATGATTTAAAACGCGGCTGAATAAACGGATACTAGAGAAGAACAGAAGATATAAGCGCCGCGTTCCATTTACTACCCTCCTCTTGTTCTATCCGAAGAGGTTTCCACGCTCATCTCGAGTCTCTTCTCTGAGCGATATGCATAACAACGTCCTCCCAGTCTACTTATTTTCGCGCGGACCCCGTTAACTCGAGTAAAAATCCGTGAAAAGAAAGTAGTTTATTTCGAATTCGAGCGAACTGTATAAGAACGCGGCGAACAATGAACGACTATCAATCTCCGTCGAGCAAACGTCTTCCTCTCCGTGAGCGAAGAAAAATCTCTCCAGCAACCCGTGTCATCGTTTCCCTTTGCGAAAAGCGTACGGATATCGCGCAGTTGAAAACGTTTGTTTATCCTCTCCCAGCCGGAACACATCGCTCTAAACACTTAAATCGAGCGAGTAAACAGGCGAAACGAAAATACCGGCGCCTCCGTTGCGGCGTTGTCCGCGCGATGATCAAAGCGCACCTACGGCTCGCGCGGAGCCTTTTTTCAAATCGCTTTTATCTCCACGGGTTCTCCCTACCTCGGCTGAAATCGACGAACGTTATCCGTATATTTGTCCTGGCCCTTTGTCCGCGAACAGCGCTCTCTCGGTCGGAGCCGGTAACGCGTCGTCGTCGTCGTCGTCGTGGCTTCGGGCTGCTGGTCTTAGCGTCGATCTCCTTCCCCCGGGGGATGAAAGGGAACGGGGCCGTCTCTGTTTTTCTGTTTACGCGACACGAGGATCGCTCGAAGGAGCCAAGGGATGTCCAATCGTGTTCGCTCCAGTAAATCAAGCGTTATCTCTGCTCTCCTCTTCTAGTATTTTGTTGGCACCGATGTTTGTTGGCGCTGATCACCGACGCGCCATCGCTACCGCCGCTTTTCCTCGCTTTCTCCACCTACCCGGCGAACTCGCCGCAGTTCAGTCTGCCGTTTCCCCGCAACAACTTCATTTAATTATCCAGAGTGTAGGCGGTAAACGTTCCAATTAACTTGAGCTTTAATTTAGCGAAAATTTAATGAACTCCGTCGAGGAATACAATTGAATTTAGCTTCAATTCTGTGTATATGCTCGCTGTTACATTAACGGAGTTATAAGAGTATTGAAAGAAAACGTGACAGTGAAAAAGTTTACAAGACACCCAGGGAGATGATGTAAAGTTCGGCTTCCGGGGGTTCTAATAGAGCGTTAAGTGCATTTGGCGAGGTTCCAGCTGCACGACGACTTGCACGGTTTTCTTGGACGTGAAATCACCGTGGTATACCCCTAACTCCACCCACCTGTCTCGTCTTTTTTTTCTGCTTCGATCCCTCCGGCACGTCTGTCACGGTCCTCCCAATCCTCTCGAACTTTTCCGGAAGCTTTTTCGCCGATTTCTCGTCTACTCGAATTCTCTCTTCCCAACGCGACGGTCGCGTCTGTCGAGGACTTTTCTTAATTTTTTTTTTTTTACCAAGAAAACGAGCCGAGTTGGTTTATTGTGACAGACATTCTGAGATCATTTTAATAAAAAGTAGAATTCGTATACTTTATTTATAATCAATCAAAGAATGTTTTAGTTATAATATTTATTCATTGTAAGAAGCCTCCGTTCAAATAATAACGTGCTTGAATACGTCACGGTGCGCTGAACTCGGCTCCGGACGGCATAGACGAATTTTTCCTAAGAAAGGATCTCCGTCGTCGTCGAGAAGCAAATCGGATTCACTGAGGCGTGTTGAACGCTGCGAAACGAGCGATCATTTATCACGGGCGTCTTATCCATCGCGCCCGTTGCGCTTCCATCGAGCGTTTCGCGACATGCTCACGGCAGCAAACGAACCAGTCGTTCTGGCCCCGAAGAGAAAAGAGAGCAGACCGTTCTCTCTCGTCAAAGTCGAGCCGGATCCACATTCGTTTACCTTTGAATCGTTGACGCGTATAGCAGCGCGAGCTTAAAGATCGGCGGTCGCGAGACACGCACGCAACGGCCTTAGACGAGTTTCCTTCTTCCTTTTTATTCCGATGCTTCCGTGTCGATCTTTCAAGGCTTTGTGTCGCGACGAACGAGGGAGAGAGAGATGGCAACGGCAGTAGCTTTGTAAGAAGCACTCGAGTGACGTTAAGGCACGTCCCAGGGTTGCGAAAAAGCTCGCTGAGACACATTAGTCTTGGCGGGGGTCAACGAGTGAAAATAAATGGCCCATTACAACACGGAGAGCTAGCCCATACTACGGCGTGTCCCCGGTGCGGTTCGGAGTATGTAAGGACTCTTCTCTTTTCTCGGGTTCTTCGCAGACTCCGGGTTCGTCCTGCCTGGAATTTCACGGGCTGGACGATATATGCGAGCCACGGNACGAGTTTCCTTCTTCCTTTTTATTCCGATGCTTCCGTGTCGATCTTTCAAGGCTTTGTGTCGCGACGAACGAGGGAGAGAGAGATGGCAACGGCAGTAGCTTTGTAAGAAGCACTCGAGTGACGTTAAGGCACGTCCCAGGGTTGCGAAAAAGCTCGCTGAGACACATTAGTCTTGGCGGGGGTCAACGAGTGAAAATAAATGGCCCATTACAACACGGAGAGCTAGCCCATACTACGGCGTGTCCCCGGTGCGGTTCGGAGTATGTAAGGACTCTTCTCTTTTCTCGGGTTCTTCGCAGACTCCGGGTCCGTCCTGCCTGGAATTTCACGGGCAGGACGATATATGCGAGCCACGACCGACAATAATAGAACGTAAATACTCCGATGAAACGATAGAACCTGTTGTGCTGTTATTATCGAAACCCGGCTCCCTCCTGCACCCCGATCGAGCACCTCTCTTCTCTTTTTCATTCTTTCCTTTGAGAAACCACCGAACGATTCGATGGGAATACCTAATTGTTCTCCATTTTTTGTTACAACTTTGACCTTTGGTATAACCTTCATCATCGAGAATTTCGTTTTCATATATGTTATAGAAAATTATTTTTGGTAAAAAGAAAATTTAGAATATTTCTATATTGACTCTCCTCGTTTTTTATAAAGTTTTAATATATACAATCGAGGATGAGTACAATGCATTTATGAATTCTGTGAACATATTAATAAGTTGCATTCGCAAAAACTTTTTCGAAGGGAATAGACGAACAAAGGACGATGTTCTGTTTAATTAATTAACGTGCTGGGAACGAGGAGCGAAACCCAGTTGCGGTACTCCTCGCATGAGTAGTAATTATTTACGGCTGTTACTTCTTACGCCATTATACATATATTAGCGCAGGGACGTGAACGTATTTTAACATCGTAGCTGATGGCGAATAAATGTATCCTACGTGATAGCTTAGAATGTTGAAACGCAGAAATATATGCCTAAAACGTTATACGTTATTAAAATAATTTCTTTCTAATCAGTTTCATAACCAGATTAGGATTCGTCTTAATTTTATTATTTTATTTATTTGTATATTATTTTTATGAGATTCTCAGTTATTTATTACCGGCAATTTTAATATTTTTATTTACATATTATTTTAAATATACAAGACTATATACATACACGTACAATGATTTATTGATAAAATAGTGTAAAATTATGGATAGAAACATAGGAAACAATTCGAATCTTATTTCAATCTGGACGTCTCGTCATTGTTCTCGTGGTTCCCTCGGCTCACGAGTTCCTCGAATTCCTTGAAAGAAAAGATCGCGCACCTGCCAGGCCAGGTTGCCCCGGCTAAAAATCGACAAACTTGTCGTTTCGTCTTGCAGTGGCAGTGAAATTAATCGGCTGACGCGTGCCCGGAATCACTTTCGCGGATCTTTTTGTCCGAGAACCGGTGTCTGACCAGGAGGGACTGGATCCTTTGAGAACCTTGGGACTAAACGGAGCACAAAAGTCCGACGCGTTCTTCTGCTCCTTTTCTGTTCTATTGCGGTTGGAATTGTTCGAATTTCTCTCGATTGAGTCTCGAATATCTGAAACCCAAGCTTGGCCCAAAATATTTTAGTCGCTACCCGTAATATTGAAACTTAATTAAACAATTCGCTTAATACGACGTTCCAATTATTTTCAATTTATATTCAATCAATAATTGATATTGGAATGCGACTGGTAATTGTAAAATCTCGCTCAGGATAAGAGAAAGAGCCGGTTTCTACCGGGTACGCATCGATACAATTTATTTTCTAATTAACGTAACTGCAACTCGCTCGACGATCCGCTTGTCTGCAGGCAGGCAAAAACACGGCGTTTCCATATTAATAATTTAATTTGAAAATTGAACAAATTGTTCGTAGTCGCGGCAGAAAGAAACGTCGCTACCGGAGATTAATTAATTAGACGAGCGATTTATCAGCGCCGCGTTTCCCGGGCGCAGGAAATAAAAAGGTTCATTCGAACCGTCGACGGGCGACTCTTGGTAAATTAAAACACGTCAAGAGACAAGTTTCCGTTCCGTCTAGACAAGATTCTCAGTTATTTATTGCCGTCAATTATAGTATAGACTCGAAGTTAGCTGGGTGACTAGGTGACTTTGTATTCATGAAAGTTTCCCCTCCTCGACTCGATTAAAATTTTATCCGCAATTTTCCAATTTCTTCTGGACAATTATTACTTATTCTTTCAAATAAGAAAGATGTCGCGTAACACGCTATAATTAAAAAGGACAGTTTTGATCCTGGAGACGGAAATTGATGGGGTAAAAGGGAGAGGGCGAAGTGTGGCTGTCACGAACAAAGCGAAACACCTGCGTTTACCGCCAACGAGTGTTCATTAACACCTTGCAACGCGTTTCGCATTACCGTACCAGAAATTGAAAGGTTGGACGTGGCACAAATAAACTACCGCGGCCGGGTGATCTTTCCGATGATAATGTTGCTCCTGACGGCTGATTGGCAGCTCGGGCCGAGGGAAAAGTTGAATGAAAAAGGGGATATCGGTCATCGTATTATTATAGGAACCGACAAGCTTGCCGTTTGTAACACGCACGTCAAGAGCTGGTCACGATACGCACGAGTTACGCGTCGAACAAGCGTGTTTGTTTTAAATTCGCTGAACGATGAACCGGGTTACCGTCATCGCTCGCTCGCCGCGGATCGATTATCGCGATTATCGAGTCGGGCCGCATTACGCCGCCTTTCACGGAGATTCGCGGTGGAAACTATGCGGCCGGTGAAAGTTTCGGGGTCATTGATTGCTGAAGTTGCCGGAGTGGTCGGAGGATTTGTGTTATTTTCTTGGAAAAGTCTCGTTAAAACTGCATAGGTGTAGTCAAAGGGTTATCGTCTACCGTAAAGTTCTGCTAATGTAATACTCGGAGCTTTCAAGTTAGTTTGTGCTTAAGCATACTATACCTTGGCTGAGTTAATTTTATCAGGCAATTGTGTATCCACTTTTATCGACTCCCCATATACACCTGATACATATAACGTATCATTTTTAGATTATCGACTCTACATTCGGAAAAACGATCGTGTTTCATAATTTGATCCGAGGGAAGCGTAATGGAAGAAAAAAGTTTTGATCCGCATTTCTGAGAAAAAGCGTGGGAGGAAAATTCAACGCGTCCGTTGGCTTAATTACGTTACTCGCATTATGCGACGTTTCTCCTTTGTTTCTGCGTCGTCGCCATGAAATCCCCTGTAAACGACGCCAGTGTCAACGTCGCGTCGCGTCGCGTCGCGTCGTCGTCGACGGTATTGCGCCAGCCCAAAGCGTCGCGCCGAGCTGCCACTACGTCGAATCGACCGAGTTGTCGTCGCGTTGTCCCACCCCCTCCTTCCCCGTTCTCCTCTCCACTGTCTGCCTTCCATCGCTCTCGTTTTTTCCCTTATCGCGCCCCGCGTTAATTTCATTCAGCCAGGTGCAACGTTAATTTCGCGGACACCCCGGAGTCGAGCTGCTGCGTCGGGGGTGTCTTTTAGCCCTCGACCGACGATTTCGTTCGTTCAACTAAATTAGTATGATTTCGTTGGATCTCTCGGAACATCTTGGCTATTAGGGACAGGATAATAAACATGTTTCAGATAACATAATCCTATTTTTTATTCAACGCGGAGCGCCGCGTCACGCTTATCTCGCCCGATGTATTTACACACGTAAAGGGATTAGCGAAATTTATTAAGATCGCATGCGGTTCCACGAGGATCGTGCGAAAAACGGGACGCGCTCGACTGCGCTACAAAATATCTATGGGAACGTTAATGTCGACCACGGCGTATGATTAGAGGACACGCGATCGTTCGAACTGTGAAAACGCTAATCCTTCGCGTGCGTATCAAGTTCGTCTTCTAATTTTATAGCGTGATTCACTGCAGGCTAACAGAAACGTTGTTTGCTGTAGTACCTCGGTCGTAATTTCACTGTAAACTCATCTTCTCGATGTATTATGAAAGGCTTGTCATTATTAGAATAAACGATCGACAAACGAGTTTGTTCAGACAAGTACATTTCATTCTAATTATCTTGCGTCAGAAATTATTTGACTCTCGTTTTCGAAACCGGTAGTACATCGGAATGAATATGCAAACTTCGTGAGGCTAAATTCGCAGAGCGTAGCAGCTAGAATGGACAGTTTCCCCTACGAGGATGGTTTATCGAGCGGCGTATCAGTATATTGATTTTTTCCGCCGATTTCACGCGGGATTCCAAACACTGTCTCCGGGATGTATCGCGGCCGATCGGGGTTCGGCCTTATCGCGCTCGTTCGTGGTCTCCCCGATCGGTTTTTATCAGGGCGGCGGGGCACGAGGAACGCGTTCGACAAGAACGCGGCCGTGGAGGAAGACGGGAAGGCAGAGTAAAAAAATGTAGGAGCGGCGGAGGGAACGTGGAACGACGTACATGTAAGTGGTAACGCTTCGTGCATGCCAATCGTAGGTCGTATATCTCGTGGTACTTAGGTTGATAGTATCTTGGTCGACAGAGGGCGCGCTTGTTCAGCTGCACAGGACTCCGCCGGTTTTGCCCTTGGAACAGGATGCTCGGCTTTATCCTGTCCGCGGTATCGTATCGCCAGATACAAATTGCGCTTTCAGCCTGTGATGATCAACTGCTTGGCCCACGGTAATTCGAACGATCCGGGATTCCGTTTCGGGGGGGTCGATCGGCCGCTCGTAAAATATTGCCGTCGCGAAACCGTGTCACGTAGTATTCAACCGCTATTGGAACCACGTGCCTTTACAGCTTATCTTATCAATCACTTATGAGTATTTTAATTCTATTCGAATTTAACTGTTCGCCGATCTGAATTTTTAACTCGGAAAGAAATATTACATCCCTAATAGAAAATGGTCTGCCTACACAAAAGATAGATACGAAAGGGTGAAATATGCAGGAAAGCTAGCAGTGAGGTACGTAATATACTGTGCATTGTGCATTGTAGAATGTTGCCGTGCATTCTACGGTCTTTAATATTTAAGTCAACTCGCGCTATACGTTTTCATTGTTATGTGTACTGCGAAAAATGTAAGAATATATGTATGATCCAAATGTCCTATGAATGCTTCAGATTCCGTTTGGACGTGCATAAAAGAAATTCATATAATATTTCATCGTTTGTTTTCACGATAATTAAATAATTCCATGAAAAGAGAATTATCTTAAATACAAGGTAGAAATTATAGAGCTTAATTAAAGGATTAAAAAATAGTTCCACGCGTAACGGTATAAATGGTAGATATCGTTCATAGCAAAGTGAACGAATGTAGACGAGGATTATAGGGGAGGATAATTATAAAAAGGGACGATGATTCAAAAGCCAGACGAGTATCCTTCAGGTTCCGTTCACCTCTTCCCGCCGCGTCCCGTGGACCGCGTGCGGTCACTTTAGTTTTCCGGTCGACCTTGCCTCGCTCTCGATGCGACGGTTTTCACAGAGTGCGGTTACCAGCCAGCAGAAAAACGAACGGAGGGTTACCTCGCGGCTTCTTCTTACCGCAAATGTGCGGCACGGTTCAGGCCGGGTCGCCGCTGATATATTAACCGAGAATCAGGGAGATTAAAAATGAATTTATTATCGTCGGTACGTCGGGAACAAGGAACGGGGGAGAGGAGGGCGATCCCCTCGTGGTTCTCCGCTCTTCCTCTTTCTCCTCTTCTTCCCCGAGAGGATACGTACTTAAGTAAGTGCGATCAGTTTTGCCCGGGCCAAAGCACGGAGATTTATCGCGGCGAAATTAACGTAACAGTTTTTATGATTAATGCGTGACACGGTGTTTTTCGGTCAGATAAACGCGCGGCGGGAAAAGCAGAAGACGCATACGAAGAGGAGGCTATAGCGTGCCCGTGCGATCGCATATCTACGGCACGGTGCCTGCCTCCTCTCGCGTGTACGCGACTTTGTAAGGCGTATTAATACCATCTTGGTCACGGCGCGATTCTTAATTACAATTTAAGAGGAACGAAAAAGAAAGGACAATGAATGCGAGAGAGAGAGGGGGGGAAGGGGCGTCTAAATTACGACGTTCGTCCCGAGTACTCTATTTAAACGTCGTTTATGATACCGGTCCGCTTCCCTCTGGAAACGGGGACCCGCGGCACGGTGAAATTAATTAATACACGTGGGGAAAAAGGAAGACAATCAACTGGACGGGGAATAAATCTCTATCTTTCCCTCGTCGAGGTGGAATTCATAAATCGTTGCGTCACTTGCATTACCGAGACGATCGGGCGTCCACGTACGGAACGGGGTAAACCGGCGAGGGAGAGAGAGAGAGAGAGGACGGGAGGGAAGAGGGAAGGCTGCGTGCGTCGAGCAGACGCGGCCCTCCGCGAAGACTGTTTTTCAAAAATGATTTCCGAGAACGAGCCTCGAGAGATCTCTCACCGATTGCCGGGTCCACTCCCACGCGAATAGCCGGCTCTCTCGCCGACGCGTGGCTCGCAAGCCATAAACTCCGCGAATCGTTCAAGGTGAAGCAGGCGACCCGCGAGACCGAGCGAACGAACGAGCCATCACGGTCTCGAACACGAACAGGCCTGTGGAAGTCGTGCATCACTCCCTCCTGCGTCGCGGTACCCCCGGCTCGACATCGAGGGCCCCGGCATTTTATGTCTGCGACCAACGAGACTTCCTCCAACCGGCGCTGTCACGTCTCTCGCCTCAACCTCCAGACGACCCGTCGCTTTTCACGAATAAATTAACCTTCTCGCCACTTTTTTGCTCGTCTCGCCGTTTGATATTAGCTTTTTGGTGGCGACCAGCGCCGGTACCAGCCGAGAGCTCTCGCGGTCACGATGAGTCAAATTTATTTGCAGAGGCTCCGAGCCGATCTTGAGGACACCTAACAATGGAACTCGTTATCCCGTCTATATTAACAAAGCGTCAAACAGGTCGTCGTTTCTTAATTAATTATACGAAAGTTAATTCTTATTTCATGACCGAAGGACTTTCGCCCGTTGTTCGTCACAGGCCGCGGAAGATCCGGTTCCTGCGCGTCCGCCCGACGTTTCTCATGAAAATTCACGGGGAATCCTTGACCCAACTCGTGTTCCGTGTTCGTGAGCCGGTGCCGCTGCGTTGGTTGCACCTCTTGTCCCTGGTTCGCCGCACGGTTTAACCTCCAGACGGACGACGCAGCGCGGTGCGACCAGCGCGCACCGTGTGCGTCGCGTCTATCAGATGGCTGTGCTGCTCCGCTGCCTCGACAATGTCAGTACACACGTAGCCGCGCGTACATACCCACGGCGGCCAAATGTGCCTGCTTCTTCGTGTACGGTCCCTCCGTCCCGTACGTACGTAACTCTCCTCGTTCACGGTCTGATTCTCCCCGGGACGGCGGCGATTCGTTTCCCACATTTTTATTCCCTCGATTTCGCCGGCTTCTTTTTCTCCCCTCCGCGCGTTTATCGTCGCCGGATAGAGGAGCGACGGAGACCCGCAATTTCTTCGCCCATGGAATTTTTATGCACCNAGAATATTTCATAGCTTGTTTTCACGATAATTAAATAATTCCATGAGAAATGAGTTATCTTAAATACAAGGTAGAAATTAAAGAACTTAATCCTAATAATAGTTCCACGAGCATCGGTAGAAATGGTAGATATCGTTTCATAGCAAAGTGAACGAATGTAGACGAGGATTATAGGGGAGGATAATTATAAAAAGGGACGATGATTCAAAAGCCAGACGAGTATCCTTCAGGTTCCGTTCACCTCTTCCCGCCGCGTCCCGTGGACCGCGTGCGGTCACTTTAGTTTTCCGGTCGACCTTGCCTCGCTCTCGATGCGACGGTTTTCACAGAGTGCGGTTACCAGCCAGCAGAAAAACGAACGGAGGGTTACCTCGCGGCTTCTTCTTACCGCAAATGTGCGGCACGGTTCAGGCCGGGTCGCCGCTGATATATTAACCGAGAATCAGGGAGATTAAAAATGAATTTATTATCGTCGGTACGTCGGGAACAAGGAACGGGGGAGAGGAGGGCGATCCCCTCGTGGTTCTCCGCTCTTCCTCTTTCTCCTCTTCTTCCCCGAGAGGATACGTACTTAAGTAAGTGCGATCAGTTTTGCCCGGGCCAAAGCACGGAGATTTATCGCGGCGAAATTAACGTAACAGTTTTTATGATTAATGCGTGACACGGTGTTTTTCGGTCAGATAAACGCGCGGCGGGAAAAGCAGAAGACGCATACGAAGAGGAGGCTATAGCGTGCCCGTGCGATCGCATATCTACGGCACGGTGCCTGCCTCCTCTCGCGTGTACGCGACTTTGTAAGGCGTATTAATACCATCTTGGTCACGGCGCGATTCTTAATTACAATTTAAGAGGAACGAAAAAGAAAGGACAATGAATGCGAGAGAGAGAGGGGGGGAAGGGGCGTCTAAATTACGACGTTCGTCCCGAGTACTCTATTTAAACGTCGTTTATGATACCGGTCCGCTTCCCTCTGGAAACGGGGACCCGCGGCACGGTGAAATTAATTAATACACGTGGGGAAAAAGGAAGACAATCAACTGGACGGGGAATAAATCTCTATCTTTCCCTCGTCGAGGTGGAATTCATAAATCGTTGCGTCACTTGCATTACCGAGACGATCGGGCGTCCACGTACGGAACGGGGTAAAC
>SMSR01013587.1:0-14718 GCA_019453355.1 Ceratina japonica | reverse complement strand
GTAGAACTTCTTTATGAGATGCTCATATCTTGAATCGAAGAGAGATGAAGAAAAAATTAATTGATTACTTCTGAATTATTCGAGATAGAAGAAAATTGTATAGGACCTTTTTTGAAGGTAATAGCAGTATCTACAACTTTTATTTGAAGCATTTTTCAAAATTCCGAGAAAAAAGAATTTTCAATTTTTCCGGGATTTTGCCAAGGGGTACCCCTTCAGATTTTGCGAAAATCTCGTTTTTTGCTAATAATTGTCTACTTGTTGCTGCTAGCGAAAAATGTTTGAAACGAAAGTTGTGGGTACCGTCAAAATCAACATCTTTTGTATGAAACATTTTTTTCTATCATCAATAGTTAACGAGAATTTTGCAATAAACAATTTTATCGTTTTTTATCAAAAACTCGTTAACTATGGACACTAGCGAAAAATGTTTCAGACAAAAGTTGTAGCTCTGATCATCACCTACAAATGGCGTCAAATGCAATTTTCCCGTAAGTCCAACGGTTTAAGAATATTTGAAGAAAAACGAAATTTCTTGCCAAAAGCTTTCAGTTTCGACGATGGGATGGCCGAACTTCATCAGTACCCATAAGATCCCAATTAATCATACATAACTCGTTAACTATCAAAGTTACAACAAAAATACATAGAACCTTTTTTATAGAGGACATAAAAACCTACAACTTTCGTCTAAAAAATTTTTCGCTCGGATTGTCCTATCGCCACTTGGTAACACTTGCCAAGGGCCAGGAGGAGTCGGGCTCAGAGATCGATTGGCTCTATGCCGACTCGGTATCCAAAGGACTCGCGCTTCTGCGATCGTACATTTTTTCATCGAATCTCCGGTGGGTTCCTGGCGGTCGGTGGAAGTGGTGGAAGTGGCGAACGAGGTTCGCCCGAGAACCCAGAGAAGTGAGCGTTGACCGTGATCAGGACAGGAGACAGGAGGGATGCAGTGGGGGCTCGAGGTTGCGGTTTCCTCGCGGTGGGAGAAAGAGCCTAGTCACCGAGGAGAAGAGGAGCCGGAGCCGTTAGGTCCCTCCGTCTGTATTCACATACAAACGATCGTATGTGCAGGTCGTAGTGTGCGATACGCGTAGATCGGCGGCAGGAAAGGAAGGGACGAAGAAGGGAAGCCGACGGTGGGGGAATATCGCGCGATCCGCGGTCACCCAAGTCTCGCGCGTCTCCTCCTCATTCCTCGCCGAGTCTTTTCGACGTCCTCCTCCAGGTCCCGTCGAAAGAATCGTCCTTCCCCGTCCCGAGAATCCCAGACGCGATCCTGCACGCCGTAATCACGTGCTCCTCCTCCCCCGTCGGCTTTGAACGGTGCCGTCGGCGTTCTTCCCTAGGCGATTTCCCCACTTCGGCCGGTCCCCACTTCCTCGCCAAACGGAAACTTAATCTATCAGTTTCTGACTCCCACCCTCGAGGGATCCCTTCGCCGGTCCCGTCACCCCAGAGACTCGGGCAAGGAGAAAGCGTCGAAGAAAGTCCGGATAGAAAAGAGGAGCAGCAGTCAGTGCGAAGAGATACGTCGCCGGGGTCGGTTGGTTCGCAATTGCTCGCTCGCTGTCGGTGGAAACTTTGACGCACGGTTTCCCATTTTCCCGCCTGGACGTATATACGTATACATACATATATACATACACTATATAGCCAGCTCTGCTCACTACCGTGCGGTACACGCGGCAGTTTTGTCCGGGATACCACGTATATACGAGAGGCACCCACCCGTTTAACTGTGTGCCGCTGCTGGTCTGCGCGCGTGTGGGTGTACCCCGACGACGACCACGACGACGACGACTACTATTCCCGGTTCAGACCGCGGAAAGTGAATCAGACGAGACTCGAGCGGCCGGCCGCTTTCGATCGACCGAGAAACTTGCTCAGAATAAACGCACAGCCATTGCCAAAGGCTCCCTTCTTCAAGCTACACGCGGTCGATCGGCAGTTTTCAAACGAGGATGTCGCACAAGATGCAGAACCAGGGAGCGCCGGTCCACAAGGGCAACTTTCAGGTGAGTTTCTGCCTTTTTTTTTTTAAACGTCTCTTCTTACGATCGAAGATCGATATCGCTTTCCAGCGCGCGTAGTCCGTCTCACTTTTATGCGAATTTCTTTTAATTTTAGATAAAACTTCGGTTGACAATTTGACGGCAGGAATTGTTTATTGATAGTTAATGGTTTTGTAAAGAAGTCGGTGCGCGATCGGTCGTTGCGTAATGGTGCGGCTTAAAAAAGTGGAATCGCTGATAAATAGGTTTATCGCCGATGTAAAGTTTACGTTCGTCGATATACTTTTATTCCAGGCTCGTCGCGTGAGGATTAAATCGAATCCGAGATGTGTTCACGAGACGCGGGACAGGCGTATAAATAGTTATGGGAGAGGGAAATCGGAATTAGCGTGACCGAAATGGAACCGTGCTCCGTTTTCGCCGTACGAATTTACATATCTTCCATACGGTGTCTCTACGCGCCTCAAACTCCTATTTTTCCACACGCGAATAAAAAAGACACTCAATCTTTCATAGTATTATAAATAAAATCCGATTTCTTATGTTAAATGCAAAAAAAGTTTATGAATTAAATGTCATGGGGTCCACATTGCTTCTATTCGCACGATTATTTGCACTGAGTGTACTGATAAAAATTCAGCGAACTTTTACACGTATAAAATATTGCAAAATTAGAGACAGAAATTTATGAATTGAACGTCATGGGGTCTAAATTGCTTCTATACGCACGATCTTTTGCACTGAGTGTACTGATAAAAATTCAGCGAACTTTTACACGTATAAAATATTGCAAAATTAGAGACAGAAATTGATGAATTAAACGTCATGGGGTCTAAATTGCTTCTATACGCACGATTTTTTGCACTGAGTGTACTGATAAAAATTCAGCGAACTTTTACACGTATAAAACATTGCAAAATTAGAGACAGAAATTTATGAATTAAACGTCATGGGGTGTAAATTGCTTCTATACGCACGATTTTTTGCACTGAGTGTACTGATAAAAATCTAGCAAACTTTTACAAGCATAAAATTTATAATGAATTTTTCTTAATAATAATAATAATTACAGTTATTCGTGGAAGTAGTCGAGATTGTTGATTGTAATAAAAGTACACGGTAGCATAATTAATCTACTATATCTACTACATCGTGTGTACAATCGTTAGATATCTCGTCATGGGCTCCACATTGCTTCTATTCGCACGATTTTTTGCACTCAGTTTACTGATAAAAATCCAGCAAACTTTTACACGCAATATTGCAAAATTTATAATGAATCTTTTCTAATTATAATAACATTTACATTATATTCGTGGAAATAATCGAGACTGTTGATTGTAATAAAAGTACACGGTAGCATAATTAATCTACTATATCTACTACATGGTGTGTACGATCGTTAGATATCTCGTTACGTAAACACCGAGGTAATTAAGGAATTAAACATTTACGGATGAAATACAGTGGCACTATGCAAATTCTCTGTTTCGCGAATGTTTATAATAGACCGATTGCGAAACGGATCCCCATTGGCTTAGATAAGAGTCCTGCGACGACGAAAACTTTACACGAACTGGAAAAACGATAAGAAAATGGAGGAGATTTTCATGTTTGATGAATTAGCATTCGATTTGCATGGATAAATGATGTCCGCGTTTCATGAGGTGATACGAGCGTTTCGTGTAATATCGGTGCACGCGATCGCCACGTGCTCCTCTCTTTCGCAAATTCGTAGATAAAACCGTCGTCTAACGTAAGTAGGTACATAGGCTTACGTATGTATTAGATGGGACGCGACGAAACGTTGACTCAGCGTGGAGTAATTCCAACTTGAATTACGGCGTCAGAAGCGATTGGCAAAACGAGGTTGAACATACGAAAAAGTACGTCATTCGATATCTTCGCCGCGCCGCCGTTTCGCTGATTCCTTCGCATATTTTCAGTTTTGTTTTCTTTCGTATACGTGCCTCGGCCTCTTGTCCCGATTATACTTTTATACGCTTTTCGTTCAGACGCGAAACCGTCTCACGATCTTGGAGAAATTGTTACGGGAGGAATTGTTCTAATTAACTAGAGATACAATTTTAACTACTTCGTTGCTTTCGAGTTATGCTCGCGAGATATACAGTGATAACCTGAGAACAAATTCAATTACGATCAGCCAGCGGAAAGTATAATGGAGAAACGGTTACGCGCTAATTTAAAGAATTTCTAATCCTTCTAATTAAATGGTGTATTTATTTATCCGATTTCTACCAGCCGAAAAGATCGATTCCATCGATAAATATTAAAAGAATTGCAACAGTTGCATAAATCTAGGATTCAGATTAACAAACGTTTCGTCATCCTTTCTCAGAATCGGATTTTGCAATCGTTAAGCAAATTCGATTGAGGAACGAGGAAAAATTCAGAGATCAAACCTGAACACCTGGTACAGGTTTGATTCAATTTTTTTTTAACGTTCGATAAGGGTGTCGCTTTTTCTATTATCGCGGTTCTTATCGCGTCTGACCGAGTAGCTGACCAATCCCTTCTGGGACACGTAAAACGAAATCCAGATAATAATAATAATAATGATAATGACAATAATAATAATAAAATCTGAACAATAATATTCCTGTCACTCTTACGTTAATATTCCTCCTTGAATATTAATAACCTATTTTTCTACATTCCATTCCAGATACAATTTTTCACGAAACGTAGAAAATCTGTCATTTAATTGATAAAATTGCATTTAACGTTACACAACGTTACGCTTAATGTCTGTTTTCATTGTAATCGCTTTGTCACTTCTGAAGAATTTCGATATTATGCAAGTGAACAAAGGCTTTCATTGAATTCCGCTCTAATCAAAGATAAGACGTAAGATAATGATTTAAGTGCGATTCCTCGACCGGAGAGAGTGATTAATTCTCGCGTGGAAAAAAATGTTACAGCGAAGTGTTAATGGAAAGATTGCGAGCGCGTTATCAGAGAGATAGCGCGATATAAACCTGCGACGTAATCGAAACTGGTTTTTCTTTACTTTCTAATTTTGCAAATTCTGCCTCTCGCCTCAAAGAGAATTCTATTCATTTACTTTTTAAACAGTCTGTACAAAATCTTCGATTCCCAAATACTACAAAATTCTCTACATAAATTCTCTAAATAAATTCTCTAAAAATCGAATTGAAATGCAACGAATAATATGTAAAACTTACTTCTAAATTTTCGCAATATTCACTTTTCTCGTTCTCAATTATCACTTATTCACGATTTAAAACCAGTTTGAACAGACGAAATCGGTATCAAACGAAACTGGTTCCCAATTGTAACTCGTGGCTCGAATCCTGCGAATAAGAGGAATATATCGTTTAACTTTTTTCGTGCGGTCGAGTTTTTTGGGGGAACGGTCGTTTTCGCAGACGCAGAGTCGATCCCCACGGGTACATCCGGCAAACGGCCTTGTCCGACAATCGCTTCCAACGGGCCGAAGCCCTGTTACGGATTCCCCGGCTACTTATTTACGAAGCTTGAATATTATACTGAGTGTCCTGCGTAACACTTGCGAGATCGTTGGGCAACCGGGAAATCAATAAAAAGAGGTGGGACTCCAGTCGACTCATGAAAGGGTTAGCCTAATCAATGGGACGCGTTTTTATTCATTTACTGAGAAATTGCATTCATTCAATGTTCAAGTAGTGAGAAAATATATAAAAAATTAAATGCATATTATAATTTATAACGTGAGAATATTTTGCATAGGATTTGCAATTCCAAAAGCTTCATTTTTTTAATAAATTAAGAGAAATTCTTATTAATGTTTCTAAAAATTCTTACAAATTATAAACTCAAAATTGTAATTGTATTAAAATATGCATTAGTTTGCATTGGAAAGTAAGAAATGTATTGGGAAAATGATTGATTTCAAAGTGGCGATGATATCAGAACGATAGTAATAGAACAAGAGCCAGTCGCTGCCTTCGGTGACTGACTTCTGGTTTCCATTCTAACTCCGATCGATTATCGGCGCATAGTTTTCCTCGGTTAACGAGCGTTCACTCTTTCTGTTGACGAATCGACTTCCTTGATCAATGAATACCGAGTACAACTACCTGTCGTACAAATAATATGTTCTTTAATTCCACGAATTCTAACACAAAAATTTAAAAAAAAACTACTATTCTATATAATAATGGAATTCTCTGATTATTGCAATCGACATTTTTTTTCATAAATAAATCGTATGTGTTGTTAACTTGAATTTAAAATTCGTTGGTAGTTATAAATTAGAAAGTGTTCGCTAATGAGTAGATCGGCCAACGTCCTTGCATCAAGTTGACACATTTTTGACAAGTAGAAAGTCTGCACGCGCGAATCTCCGCCATCAAAATTCCAACTCCGATAAGACTAAGATTTTTAATTACAATTCCGTGGAATTTATTGTCAGTCATTCGTAAACAAACGGAAGTTTGTTCATTTCCTAAGATAGAATTTATCGTGTCATCAATTCAATCGTGTCATTATTTATCAGGCTAATTTTCGTCGGTCTTATCGGAATTAGATTGGATATTATTCACCTTTTCGTTACTCTTTATCGAAGTTCTAAAAAGGAATCTTTTATCTATCTGGGGAAATACTTTCCTTATCAGAAAGCATTTCGAAATTTTATACAAATCTCAAATAATTCTTGATAGCATCTCTATATGATTCTTTGCATCGTTCTTCCACATTTCAAAGAACTCCAGGAATGTTTTAGAAAATTTCCTGTTTGGAAGATCTTTGAAAATCCTTCAAACTCTATTAATTTTTATAAAAGGAATCGAATTTCTCAAGAAATTCTTTGCTTTATTTTCTAAAAACGATAGAAATTATTCTATAACGTTTTAAAATCGACATTTTCACAGCTGAACGCCGTTTCGAAAGAAGCTAAACGTAGTTCCGTGCGAATAATAAGGAAACCTGGGAGGCCCAATGATGTGGAAGGGTCTGCTAAAAGACTCCTTCGCAGAGGCCCCTCGTTTCTCCGAAATCCCACCGGAGAAATCTGTTCACAATCAGTCCCCTTTGTTCTGTTCCCACCCAGCGAATTCGCCGTTATATACATACACACACATCCACAACGTATGTAGTAGAAACCTTCTATTCGATGGCTATACCTTTTTTATGTGTACTACGTGTATAATTTGCATCCTACTCAGAAAAAGAGATTCGATACGACTCAATTGAGTGGAATAATAAAATTATTTGGGACTCTGCAGAATCAAATTTGATAGAAAGAAAGGGAGAAGGAGAAGGAGAGAATTTGGGACTTTGCAGAATCAAATTTGATAGAAAGAAAGGAAGAGAGAGAAGGAGAGAATTTGGGCTTGAGGCCTTCGACCCTTCGTTTCGTAACCGAGATTTAGGGCCTTACATAACGTGGTAATTCGATTCCAAAAAATCCCCTTTATATACTATACAAAACTGAGAACTAAAGCATGAATTGCTATTGCAGCAATTTTAAATTGGTCTATAGAATATTCCTAGGATCTACAGAAGAGCAGATGTAGATTTAACAGACTGCAAATATATAAAGCCAACCAAAAAGCCTTGCAACATTTACAACAATAATTATCATAAATAATTATATTATTGATTATATTTTAGATAATTCTAATATTTCTCTTCTCATCGAATTTCCTTCAATCACTTAAATCATTCTAAAAAAATGACAAACGAGAATTGCAGGGGAATAGAATAAAGGGTTGTCCCCTAGAGTAAAGGGCGATTACTATACACGCGATTCATTCGATTTTTGCGGCGGAGTTGAACGGGCAGGTTTTGGTCAATCGGTGAACGACGCGTGCCTGAAAATCATGGCGACCGAGAGGAGAGGCATACGCAGTAACTTCAATACTCGCGGCGGCCTGTGCACGAGCGGACACGCTTAGCTACGTCATGGAAATTTCCTCGTGTCGTTCCGTACACCTTTCTTACCCCTCCATGCTCGCTTTCGCGTTCTTTCTTGCCTTTTCCCTTCTGCCCCCGCCTTCCTTTCCTCTTCCCACTCTCCCGGTGCCCTCTCTAGTTCTCGGTTATCCGCGTCGTTGCTATTCCACCTTGTTCCGTTCCCTCCGTCCCCCAACATCACCGTTCAAATCCCAACTTCCACATCGAAGTTCCTCACGAAATTTCACCGGAAATCGTACCCAAGAATTCTCGAACATCTTACTTTTTATAGTACTGAGAGTATTAATAAAAATGGTACAAAAATGGTAATGGAAGCTTAACTAAAGAAGACAAAATTTACGACATTTCAAGCTTTATAAATATCCTTTCTTAATCAAGAATTAAAAAACGCTTCTCGATTTTCAAGCCTGTATACTTTAATTATCGATGAGTTTTGCGTTTGGGAGCGTTTAAGGCCCCGGCCAAGAATTCTCGAACATCTTGCAACTTTTTATAGTACTGAGAGTATTAATAAAAATGGTACAAAAATGGTAGTGGAAGCTTAATTAAAGAAGACAAAATTTACGACATTTCAAGTTTCATAAATATCCTTCCTTAGTCAAGAATAAAAAAAGCTTCTCGATTTTCAAACCCATATACTTTAATTATCGATAAATCTCGCATTTAGGAGCGTTTAAGGCCGGTATTCATAGTCAGAACTTATTTTTAAGATCGTCTTAAGTATTTGCTTAAGTCCCTGTTCCCTGTGCAAGACAAGGACTGGGAATGTGGGATAGACAGGGATAACAAATGCTTAAGACGATCTTAAAAATAAGTACCGACTATGAATACCGGCCTTAGGCCCCGTCGCTACTCATGACTATCAACCCGAGCCCTGCCTTCGTCTTTTACGTCATTTCGACGTGCAACAGCTGGACACGGTCTTTTTCCTGTCGTGGCAGACGAGTGATCGCGTGTTTTCCGCGTCTCTGTCTTCCGCAAACTTAATTACGGCGGTTTGCGAACGCGGCTTGCGGTACCGCGCGGGTCCGAACGGAACGTCCTTGCGCCGCGAGAGAGACCTTCCTCCGGCGCGACGGCGGCGGCGGCGGTCGACCTGCACTCGCGACGCGTGCAAGAATATTCATGGAATAACGTTATGCAAATCGTTTCGCGGATAGTTTAATGGATTACCGCGATTGGTTAATGGATTACGACCAGTCACCGGTGATAGATATCTATCGTAAGAGAGTAATAGAATCTAATTTGTTAGATCGCACTGCTGAAAGTTCACCTTCTCAGAGTGGATTTATATTGTGCTTAATTTTATTCTTAGTTTGCAGATTTTTGATTAGGTTCATAAAGATATTAAAAAATATAAATAAAAAAGTAAGAATAATAATTATATTGTAATTAATTAATAAGAATTATAATTATATTGTAATTATTATTGCTATATGAGATATAAAAGAATTTTATGAAAATAGAATTGTAAGAAGTTTAAATAATTAGCAAATTTTTATCTATTTATAGGAATTTCCAATTAATTAAAAAAACAAAGTACAGAACTATACAGAACATCCAAAAAGATTATTATAAGTATTATAAGTTAGATCGCACTGCTGAAAATTCAGCTTCAGAAACTTCTCAGAGTGGATTTATATTGTGTTTAATTTTATTCTTAGTTTGCAGATTTTCAATTAGGTTCATAAAGATATCAAAAATAAATAGAAAAGTAAGAATAATAATTATGTAATTATTATTGCTATATGAAATATAAAAGAATTTTATCAAAATCGAATTGTAAGAAGTTTAAATAACTAGCAAATTTTTGTCCATTTAAAGGAATTTCTAATTAATTAAAAAACCAAAGTATAGAACTACAAAAAATACCCCCAAAAAATTATTACAAGTATATCCAAACTATAATATTTGAAGAAGTAAACTATAATATTTGAAGGAGGAAACTGAATACCAATATCCTTCTTTAATTTCATTCGTGAGAATCGGAATTAGCAGTCTAAGAATAATGCACGTTCACTGACTGTCTGAGGTATTAAATCACCTTATTAGATCGCATTGGATAATAGAAGCGCGTTGACGAGAATTCAAGATAGGGCTCGGTATTCTATTATTTCGCGTGTACCCACACTCTATTAATTCAATTGATTCAATTCTAAGAACCCCTCCCGGTATGGTAAAGATTTCCGAGGCTGCGCGTTCGAGTTTCCGAAGCGAAATACGACGTTAATACGACGTTAATTCTTCTCGTTTCCTTCTTATTCCGGCGTCTGTGTAACCGATACTCGATTACGTTTTCTCAATGCCTCGCGCGTAATTAGCAGCTCGCGGGGCTTAGCCGCGTGTGTTTGCCAAACTGGAGTCGAGGAATTCTTTTTACCTTTGAAAGTCGGTCAAGTACACGTGCGAGCATGTACGTACGATATAACGCGGTTCACTCGAGGTTCATGCACGTATGTAACTGGCTCACCGGTTTATTTACCGCGTCCGTGGCTTCGATTACATTTTTGCAAAACCAATTTCTGTGGTTTCGCAGACTTTCCTCACTCAATTCCAATTCAATAACAATTTTTATTGCATTGGATTGTCCAGAAAGTTTTTGCCGATTTTTATGGAAAATTTAAAGCCCATTTTAATTTTGATACACATTTATACTTGGAATATAATAGTGATTTAATTTTTATGGAATCTCACTTTTTAGAATACACATTTAATTGGTTTTCAATCATTCTGATAAATGCCAGCTAGCAAAACTCGGCACGAACTTTTGGGACAACCCAATAAATTAGAATCGACTAATTCCAAACTGAAATAAAAAATTCTTCAAAAACTCTAATTTTTAATCGACCCATTTTTTTCCACTGTTTAAAATACGCAATACGAATAAAAAAAAAACGGGAATTAGAAAAGTAGCGTTAGTTGATTGTAACTGTGATGATATAGGAGCGAGACAGTTGACGTTTAATAACCGTGTGTGGGTGTGCGTGACGTTAGATAATCGTTGCGCCTATATAAATCTTCCACGGCGCTAGATGATTCATCCTGTCTTATGCGTGTCTAGCCGAGGTCTATATATTACATACATATACACATGACGTACAACGCTTATGTATACGCGACGCGGAGCCCTAGTGAAATACTTGGAAATCGGGGAATGTCCAAGTTGCGTAAAGGAGCTCGATGATGGAAAATTTTAAGAATGCAGAACGTCAGAAACGTCGCATCGCTAAAAATACGCGGTAACGCCAAGATGACTTGCGAATTTTCACGAGAAATGAACGACTCCCCGTTGAAATTGAGCATAATAAATATTATTTCGTTTCCGGTTGGTTGAAGGACTTGTGCTATAAATATGAAATACCGGTAGTACTAGTCCAGCTTCATTTACATTTTTCATAATGTTAAATCGTGTCCGCAGTGACACTGCACGATTTTACAAAGTTTATTATTAGAATATATGTAATATGCAATAAGTTACCTAAGTTAAAAAGAGCATATATTTTGTATGTTAAAAATAAGTCAATAATTCTATAATCAATTTCTTTGATTTTAGAGGAGCTAACTTAATTTGTTACTTTTAACATTTGATAAAAATAATTTTTCAAAACGTGAGTCAATAATTTTATCATGAATTTCTTTGAATTTCAAGTTAATTTAGATCGTATAAATTTTTGAGAATATTGAAGGAGCCAACCGAATTTTAACATTTGATAAAATTAGAATTTTTGAAAACGTGAATTAATAACCTAAAGAAAAGAAATAAAATTCTATTCCTCTAGAAATAATAACAGGATCAAACTAGCAATCAAACCTTCCCTTCCACATAAAAAATACATCAATAATTCTTTAATTATACTATTTTTCTATGATGGATTAAACGTACAGATACCTCAAACGATTTTAGGCCAATTTCAATTGATCCAAAATCTGACTTGACGTGACTGTACAATAAAATACAAAAATATCCTAACTCGACCATAAATTATATTGAAACATCCTTGAAAATCGGTAGGAATTTTTTCTCCTGCCCTGTAGGTTAAACGTAATCGATAGCCTCCGAACGACAGACGTAATTATTGCAATTAGCTTTTTGTTTAACACGTAAATTCTATTTTCAACGTTGCACACAACGTAATTATGTAAATGTCGTTCGCAGTAATTTTATGAATCGAGCATGATGTAACTGTGTAACGTGTCATTGAGGAAACCGGAAATTAGTCTCTCTCTAACAGGATAGAGGATAGGACGACGGGGTATCAGTAAATCGCTCGGCCAAATAGAGTACTCAGTACTGAGTACACAACAAATCGAGAAATGTAAATTTGGATAACAGCGACGCAGTGCTTTAAATAATGACACAGGAAACTGCGATACTCTGCGACTTTTACACCTTCATAAAACACGAGAAAACCGTGCCATATCTCAGCCATATATTCAGAATAATATTTTCTGTCTTAATCATTTTCCATCATAAATATATTCTATGACATTTCAGAATATACAAGGAAGTTACTGGCCAGGCCTTGCAAACACTTCAGTCGATTCCAAGACTTTATGCAAATGTGAACTCTCTTTATGTAACAGTGAGATTAGGTCATTGCACAATATCTGACATACTTTAGAAGGACAGTAATTTGCAGTAATTACTATTTACTATTACGATTCGTTTCAATTTATCTTCAGACAGTTCTCAGTCCTCCTTGAATAAATTTACTTGAATAATGAATATGAATTAAATAATTAAACAAATGTTGTGAAAACAACATTAAGAATTTAAAACACATCATTTTTTTAGAAGTCTATCTTTCGTGGGTGGTTCAATTGCTTAAATTGAAGACTACAATCCAACGAGAATAGTCGCTGACTCGTACACGTGTTTCCAGCGCACGAAACGGACTAGAATATGTATGTGCGTGCACGCGATCGAACTGTAACGCCGATTCATTCGCGATTCGGAATGTGAGAGTGTCGTGACACGCGTGCCTCGCCGTCGTGTCCTCGTATCGTGGCTCGAGCCTCGGTTGCCCAACGATAGCGTTCGATCGTCGTCGGGTTCACTGGTCTCTCTCATACAGTAGAAGTAGAAGTCACGCGAACGCGTGTCTGCTGGCTCGAGATCGTTCGCCTATCCTTACATACGTTCACATAACGTGACTCTGTAAATATACAGTAACTCGCAAAAGTCCCTCGAGCCGCGTCGTACACTCCAGTCAATGAGAAATACGATTCTACAAATTGAAACGAATTGATATTGATTTTGATATCAGCAAATGGCTAATATACTAATATAAATAGTTTTCCAAGATAATACAACAAAATCGGCAAATGAATTATTTGAAACAATACATCAAAGCTCAAAACCAAATTAATTCTACAAAATAATAAAATCGATAAGCAATATTTCACATTCTCTCTAAGTTTGTCTATTAAAACCTGGGACACCCTGTATAAGCTACATCTTTGTTACAAAGTTACTCAAAAAATATTCTTTACAAAAATAATATTTTCATTATTATTATTATTAATACTTTCATTATTATTATTATTAATATTCTTTGCAAAAATAATATTTTCATTATCCCAGCAATTCTATTACTTTTCCCCCATTTCGTCTGCTTCTCGCCTATCTAAATTTGCATTGTAAATTTCTCGCAATAGCGCAATCCTGATTAAACTCTCGTGAAATCGGCGTTGCAAGTTACACGGAATCGCATATAAATCAACGCGTATTACTACGTCCGAATGGAATTTTTGCACATACAGTCGGTGGTCGTGGAAAATCTAAACGTTAGATTGATGCCGACTTACAGACATTGAGACCCCGTTTCGTCATTGTTTATTTCCCTTGTATTTTTCCCGATAAACAAGTAAACAGATAACGTTCGCTATTACGCCATTGATCTATCAAGTTCAATAAAGAGAATTCCTTCAAGTGCATCGAAATGATTTATGTCATCCATCTAAAACCTTTTATTCAATAAAATTTCTGAATGTCATAATAATTTATGAAGTAATTTGTTCAAACTTTAAGCTCAAGTAAATACAATAACATTCTAGAAGTATATAAATATCATAGATTCGAGATTTTGCATTAGAATTCTAATTCCAATGCATGAAAGTATAGATAGAGAAATTTTTCTTATCGACTTCTTGCTATTTTGCATATACAGTAGAGAACAACAGACATAAGCTTGTTCCTTTTTTCCTACATGTATCTTGCATGAGCATTTAAATATGAGAGTGCAACCTTGAGACACGTAGTACTTTTCCCTGCTTCCCGATTGCCAGTGGCATCGAGCTTTGCACCTGGACGACTGATAATTCAATCATTACAAGACAATCGTCAGGCGATCACGTCAAGAGTAAATTAAACAATATTAGATAACAGGATTTAATTAAAAACCGACAATTAAAAAATGAAATAAATCCATTATCTGGCAAGGAGTGACAATTTTCAATTTAATATTAATTCCCTGGTGACAATTTTNACACTGACACTCGATAAACAAAATCGACAAATGAATTAATTGAAACAATACCTAAAAANTTAATTTAGCGTTGGTGCTATTTATAGTATTATTTTTCCTTATTGTTAAACANAATAATAAAATCGCCAAGAGCCATCAGAAACAATATTTGACATTGCCATTGATAAAACACTGACACTCGATAAACAAAATCGACAAATTAATTATTCGAAACAATACCTCAAAGCTCAAAACCGCATTAATTCTCCAAAATAATAAAATCTATAACCCATCAG
>SMSR01013586.1:0-13549 GCA_019453355.1 Ceratina japonica | reverse complement strand
TACCGAAAAGGTGTAGGGGAACGGCGATTGACTATCGATGAGAGTCCGAACCGGGGGGGATCCAACTTTTCGGAGTTCAAACCTCGAACTCGATACGTAGTACGTCGGCCCTGTGTACATATACGCTCCGGTTTAACGTTACTCACTCCGAGCGTTATTGCTCGCGGTAAACGGATAGATACGCGAGATCCTGCTATTTAATCTTCGCCGCGCGATCCGACGCCTTTGTCTCTCTAGCCGGTGATATAATCATTCGCCGGAACTGGATCGCGAAGATCGATATATTACGCCGTGAAACGTCGATAGGGGGATCCCAATTTGCATTCGGGAAGTTCGATTAGAACGGTAACACCGTTTTAACGAGGAGGTATGGATATCCGAAGATTTTCAGAAGTCGCCGCCACCCGCCGCGGATAACTCTATTATCGATTAGCCGGTTCGTGATAAAAGTTGGCTCACTTAATGGAACGTTTGAAATTCCGCGTGTACGGGGGGAATATCGTGGAAGTTTCCTTGAGCCATTAAGGGACGGTCAATGGGAAGAAAGTTTCGCCCGATGACGTGGAATCGTTCAACAGGCAGGGAGAGAGGAGCCCGAGTGTGTCAGGACCGCGACCGCACGAGAAAAAGAGCAGAGGGTACCTCGGCGTGAATTCGATATGTGCGCTGCCTTTAATCAACGCCGGGCGAGCGATGAACGCGCGCGCCGCACATGTCCAGAAATAAAATTTTTTTCAACCCGACCGAGAAGGGTGACACACGCGCGCGGCGCATCGGGTTGGCACCCTTCGTCCGGCGAACTTCGATAGTTCAAACTCACGGTGGATTTCTGGGAAACGTAATCATGCCTCGGTGGAGGAGCTGTGCGTGCGCGCCGGACGCACCTTTGTAAACGAAACGGGGTACGAGCGGTACGATCTATACGCGTAGTGTTAAAAATTTTTCACGTGCACTGCGTACCGTCTCATGCGAGAAGTAATAATTAGCAGCTCTCGCCGTTACAAAAAGGGAACAACAGGTAAAGCGCGGCGGCAGGCCTTCCCAACTTCCAGCCCGCGGTGGTTATTAAATTTACCCCGGGAAGCCGTCCATCCGAATGGCTGCTGAAGAGCAATTTTATATCCATCGTCGTTACCATACGTACATGAACTAATAGCCGCGCGGCAATTTTTCATTTCTGATGAGATACCGTGGATCGTGATACGCGGCGGACGTGTGGCATCCGCGGTTTCAGAAAACCATTCAATTGCCCGTCGTTTTCACTCCGCGGTGGCATCCTTCCCTTAATCATTTTCCATCCGTTGAAATCGAACGGCGCCGCGGCGGAAAGAAATGAAAAATGATTTTGCCTCGCGCGTGAAATCGGATCCTTCGAATAGGTCTTACGTGGTGCCCGTGGTACGTACGTACATACGTATACGCTATACCTCGGCTTATCGATCGACCGTCTTCCGAGTCCCGCGTTATCCGCGTACAGAGGCTGCGATCGTTTCACGAAACGCAGCAGAAGCACACGTAACCTACCACGAAATGGCAAATTGACTATCGATGAGCATAGACTGCCATCCGAGTAATAGCCGCAGTTAGGTTTGTACAAGAACTCGGTCCGCGCGCTGCTCCTTCTCCTCGTACACCGGCTTTACTCCATCCGCTCCCGTCGTTTTCCGTCTCCGTCTCCTTTTCTCTCTCTCCGTTCTCATGGAACGATGGAACTTAAGGATTGTGGTTTAAACTGTCTGTAAAGTTGGCTCCACCTTGACTTCCCATCCGAGGCTCTCCGCTGGTGCACCAACAGGCCTCGCCGACGGCCCGAGTTTCGCGAACGATTCCTCTGCTCTCCTGGCTGCCACCGTCATGGATATCGGGCCACGACGACGCGACGCGGGCTGAAAAATATTACAGGGGCGCGGGCCGGACGGGGATGAAATTCACTTATGCACTTCCGTCACACCGTAAATTGAATCGAGGGAAATGAGGCAGGCGATCACGGGCTACGGCGCGGAGCGAGAACTCTCGTTTTCTCGCTTATACCTCGACGGCAGCGTTGAGCGGCGCCTAGAAGATTCTCGCCCGATTCCGTGCGATCAAGGTCAATATAAAAGTAAGTCAAACAAGATTGATAGAATTACCGGAACGCGATTTAAAGCCATGCACGCGGCAGGGAATCCGGAGGGTGAGGCGTGTCGCGTCGCTCTCTCGTGTCTCTCCTTTTCCGGCGGGTGGTGATGACTGCGCGGAATTTCGTGCCAGGAAATTCCCAGGCATCGTGACATTGGCCCCATAGTTCGGATGCGCCGAGTGAAACACCGGGAATATCGGGTGAATAGATTTTAAGAATTGATGCTTCAATCTCGACGCGGTGAATGCCGGTCGCTTTAGGTAATCGCGCGCGAGCGCGCGCACCCGCTCCGGCGCGTCGCGCGCGATGGAAAATCCGTATCGGCAAAGGAGTACTTTATTCGCGGTTTCCTAGCGAGAGAATCGCGGCAATTCATTAACCGCGGCCTATTATGACTCCGCCTTTTTCATCCTGAGGGATGAAACGAGCCGGGTTTTAATTTGCAGTCTCGCTTTCAAGTAACAGTTGCATCGTTTATAATTGTACCAGCGGGCTGTAATGAATAAATAAACCTTCAGCGGCGCGCGGGTACGTACGTACGTGCGTGTTTCCCCCGGTTAATATGTTTTATTTGCTCGAATTATTCAGCTGTTTGTTGTCGCGCTGTTGAAGCCAGCCGACGGTAACTTTAGTTTCTCTCATTCCACTTTTTGCCCCTCAGAACCCGCGGTCTTGTCTCGCGTTTAATTGTAACGCGGAAAGCTTCGTATATCAATATCAATTCTTCTCTGGTTCCATTCGGCGTTTCATATTTCAAAATTTTGTCACGTACGAAAGCCGATATTTCATATTAGGTACGCGACATAATAGGAATAACGTGTTGGCCGGGCGAAAATGTTGAAATATTCCCGGGCCAGAAGGGTTAGAGCATCTGTATTCTCTCGGTGATACCGTGTTTATCGGGGAACAGCTTCGAAACTGCTGCGTAAGAGGCGACGGCGGCGGCGGCCGAATGATGGGTCGTGCAAGCACGTGAACCGGTCAAGATGTGCCGAAACCATCGTAGAGCTTCTAATCTCACTCGCAGTGTGTTTCTCATAGATTCAATTATGACACCGGCTAGGTTACCCGTGCATGCATAGCAGTGCAAATTCTCCGGGAGTTCGAAGATCCTTCGACTCTCCGTGGACCTACGCTGCGGAGTTATCTTCGTCGAGGGAAGCTTGCGGTCGTTGTATTAAAGGATCGCTTACGGAAGAAAATGTTTGCCAGCGCCACGGATTCTATAGGTCGATGGGAAATTATGTTTTGATAATCGTGATCGGGACGGTACGCACACACCCCCGGCGAAAAAATAAATCCGTGCCCGCCGGCGTAGGTCGTGCGCGTAACCAAACCTTTAAACATGATTGAAATTACGATGACGTCGACGCATTGTTTGCAGTTATCATTACATTAATTACTTGGTATTATTATATATATCACTATCGAGCCGGTTCTAATTGAAACGTTCACGAACAATGCCGGACGTGTATATTTCATTAATCGATAATTCAACGACGCACACTTCCGCCCTTCTATCGTCTATCGTACGTATTGGATGAACAAGATTTTGAGGTACAGAAATGGGCTGACGAAAATTATGCCGGCAACATAATTCTTGCGGTTATTGTTGTGTACGTGTAGGTTGTAAGCCGACCGTTCCCCGTCACGGATATTTGTAACGTACACTATCCCAACACCGGAATAATATCCAAACCTATTTGCCCGTAACAAGCAATTTAATACAATATATTAATATCGACAAAATTTAAATTAGGGAATCATCGAATTATCCAGTGGATTATTGGATCCTGTATAATTTAATCATTCTACTAACGCGGAAGAAGTATAACAGAATCCTAATGCGCGAACGAAACGAGCATATTGCGTTTCATAAACTGCAGAACTCGCGGTTACGTTGTTTTTCAATTCTACGTCAAACCAGTCGTCGAAACTTTTACTGTTTAATCGAATACGACGAGCGCAGCGAGTTTGACTGCTGCTACAATCCTGAAGCCTACACAACGATGTAAGTGCGGTAATTCGGAAATGATTGGAATTAAAGATCGTAAAGACTGGTAGGCAGTCTTTTGCGTCGGAGGGTAACGAGTGCGCAGGGGATCGCAGGGTATGAAAAAAAAAAGGGGTACGTACATAGGTAAAGAGGCTTAGGGGTGACGAAGCTAGCGCAGGGCGACACCCCAGCACTTTGCGAGACCGCGAGATCCTTGTTTCCCAGCTTGGTATAAGTGGCACTTAGGGATTTATCCCGCATTCGGGCATTCAAGTATGTCTCCACAGCAACGCCTCGATCCTGCCGATCCCCCGTGGTAATAAGACTTAATGGATTCGTAACAGATCGCGGTCAAAGGGAAACCTATAGAATGAAACCGTGGTTTCAAGCGTTTTCGTACACGACACGGCAACTGCACGGCACGCGAGAGCACCGTCTACGTGGCCGCGCGTTCCAACCGATCGATCGAATTTTCATACGTACAATACACCAAATTGATTCTATGTGAACATCGTACTAACAGGGAAATAGCCCATTACGGAGTCTAATACAATAATATGTCAAGTGCGGGGCAAATTATTGACGAAGCTCTCTCGCGCGAGCGTACACTGCATTATGAAGAAGCGACTGCCAGTTGCGAATAATACTTCCGGCGTCCGTTGATAAATGCCGGGAAAGAAAGACGGCGAACGTTCGCATCGCCCAGCGAACCGAGCGGTAACGGAATTAGGCGTGCGGGAGGTACGGCGAGTACGACGATACGGAAAGTAAGAGGATAATCGAACGTTTTGCGAGCACGTCGCAACGGAATCTGTTGAAGTTTCAGGTATCTCCAGGAGCGTGATTGTGTTTTAATAGACGTTACGCACGAATTGGCTTCAATCGCGAGCGTCTGTGTCTTAAACGACGGGTCGGCAGTCGGATTTTGAAAGGATCAGACACGAGCGAACCCGACGACGAGAGACCTGGGGACGACGGAGCGCGACGAAAGAGGCGAAAACGGCGGAGCGAGAGACGCGAGTTATGCGCTACAAGCGGAACCAACACAGGAAGCTCATTAAGTTGCACCCCGCGGGCTGGGCCGCGCACAGAGAGATACACCAGGTGCCCCTTTACCTCTTTCGTTCTCTCAGTGCCCCCCCCCCCCCCCTCCACCTGTTTCCCCCTGGCCTTGTTTGCCTCGCGATGCGCGACGCATGCCTTCTACGCATTCAGTGTCACCTTCGTTAGGCGACATTGAGAAAAAATTATGATAATGACGATCGCGCCCGAGGCCATTCCCGCGTTGCGCTTTTCTCCGAGATTCGAGTGCTTTTCTCTTCCATCTCTGTTCCCCGTGAATGCCGCGGAGAGAGATCCCTTTTCTCGCTCGGCGACGAACCACCCCCCGCGCGCCGAACCATTCAGCCGTTCTTCGAAATTCTTTTTTTATTTACCGCGAACAGTCGCCAGTACAATATACGCGAATCCGTATCGCTAGCCACGGGCTTCTCTACCCCCGTAATAAATAAGCTCTAAATGATCCAGGTTGAAAGGAAAAAGTAGGAAAAAACACCACCGACGCATCGGGGCTTTCCTTCTGTCTTTTTCTCGTTCCCTTCTTTCTTTCTTCTTTTTTTTTTGGTACACGTTTCGCTGTTTATTTAACTTCCCGGCATCATGTAGAAAGCTCGACTCAAGAATTTTATTTCCCGTTGGTTTGCGAGGGAACCCAATTATATCTGCTTGTCGTTCTTATTCAATCAGACGCGATACGACTCTGTAATGCGAGATTTCGCTATTTTCTCCCCTTTCGAAAGCGAAATTGAGTTCGACTAGTTGCTCTCGCATTTCAACTTCCGGCCAACTATCGTCACTTCAGTTACCGCCGAGAAAACCGACCCGCCCACCGCCCGAACCTCCGTTTCCGTCGACTTCTATTTTTTCCGCGCCGTTCCATAGGAACCGACGACGACGCGAGTTTTTACGTTCACCAAAAGAGATATATATTTTCAGCGACGACGGGCGCCGCGGCGTGAAAGAGAAAGAACGAGCGGAGGGAGAGTGCGGAAGCACGATAATTACCAACACTCGCGGATGTATTGAATAGTAGTCGATGGTGAAAGGTAATAGCCAAGCAATAACATTCTAACGGAGAACAGTATCATCAGTCAATCTGCTGGCACGGCATGTTTATTACGGGCACGAGTTACTGTCGGCGGAACAAATGCCCGCAGCCGAACGGAAAGCCACTCCAGCCGAACCTGTCCATTATTCCTGTCGTTCACTTTCGTCACTTCCTCTATATAACATCCCTCGTCACGATGCAACGCGCGCCGCGATGAAAGGGTACGGAAACAAACGCAGCACGCGGCGGCCGCGTTACCGCCCTCGTGCGAAATTAGAAGTGCGGACGGGCAATAAGGCGGTTCGATTTTCACGGCGCTGCGCACCGGAAAAAACGTCGTTGATTAAGCGAGGATCATCGGGAATTCGCTTTTTCGCCCCCACGTTTCCTAGTTTTTCCCGCTGCCCGCCCCGTTCCGTTTATGCTACGAATTCGTTTCGCAAATTCTTTTTTATCTACTACGCACCGATTTGACCCCTTTGAGGGGTTTTACGTTTGCGCCGATGGATGTAATCGTATCGGGAACAAACATCGTAGTGAAACTCGATAAAATTAAAGTACCTTTTAATTAGGGGATAACCGGGTGCGGAAAATGGCGAAGCAGAAAAAAGCGGTTTATCTTGTTTGTAACAACCTTTAAACCTTTTTACGTCATTCGTTCTACCCGCTTCCTATTTGTTCGATTTTTGTTTTCCGCTTTATTTTTTCCCCGCTCCCCTTCGTTTTTTTTTTTTTTCTCGCGGGAGCTTTCAGTTTTGATTTAATATCTATTAACCCCGTGCAAATGTAATATCATGCTAGTCACGTTCCCGCGCGATCCCCGCGTACTGCATAGTTTCTAATATATCTTCTTGACGTATTCTTTTGTTCGACGCTGCCGACGCGCTATACGGTGTTAATAAAATAAGCTCAATTACCGAGGGGGCGTCGTAAAGAAAGCTGGTTTAGATTCAGATGCAATTACCGTGCTATGAGACGGGTCGAGAGAAAGATAAGCACAGACGTAAATCAGAATACTCGTAGATCAGGATATAACCGTCGCGAAACTTTTTGTTTGCATCTCATCCACTTATCTTTTTTTTTTTTCTCGCAAAATGAAGATCAACAATACGAAAGCTATTACAGGACGGGCGCGTCCGTCTTTTATCGCGATTCGAGAAGAACGGAGAGAAGGAACGGCCATTATTAACAGGTAAACGAGGCGAGGCGACGGGGACGGCGGGGGTATGTCAGCCCCGAATTACAAGGCTTGATGAAACGTCGACGAAAAATTTATTAGCGAGGTCCGTCAAACATTCGAAATGCATTTACGGATTACTCACGCGTGACAACAATGCGAATCAGGGGATTGCACTCGGTGTATTGCATCTCTGTATCTGCAGCGAAGAAAATCTAGGAATCTCCTATTTTGATTGCACGAACCGGGAATAAGATATCTATTTCGCATATACATACGTACGGAGGAAATGAGATTTGCTATGCATAGAAAAATAAACTGAACCTTGCTTCCATTTCCTGTTACAACTATATAAAATCCAACGGGCATTCAACAGGATACATAACGATATTCAAGTGAAAGGAACTTATCCGATCCCGCGGAAATATTACATTCCTCCCCTGTGCTCTTCGCCGACTCTTCTGTGTATCGGCGTAATTAAGTAATGGGAGCTACGAAAACACTCCGGTCGATGTTAATTTTCGAATTTCGCAACTCCTCGAGTCTCCTATACCGATTATTTCGAAAGTCGTTTCAGTTCAAGCGGTGTTTTATAGAGAAAGGCAAAAAAGCGAGAAAGAGCACGAGAAGAGAAAAAAAAAGAAAGAAGACGGGATAACGGAAACATTCTAGCAGTTTTATTTAATTCAATCTTGAAAACTTTTAACTAAGGAAGACTTCGTAGACATCGCTTACTGCTACCCTCTCTGTCCTCTTTCTCTCCCTCGTTCTCCCTCTCGGTTTCTCTCACCCTCTTGTCCTCGCCGTCCCTTCCATTTCCATGTTCCCATTCCACTTCTCGATCTCGCACTTCCACTATCATCGCGACATTGCCCGAATTTTGAACATTAGTTTGCGAACCATTTAGCACAACTACTCGGTGCCTGCGAGCGTAGTTCGAATCACGGCACATGCATCGGCGTGCAGCTTAAACCGCAATGCTTAGTACTACCATAGTGCTCGCCGGTACAGTCATTGTACATTATGCTCGGCGAGTCTTCATCCCCGTGTATAGCAAAAGCGTATAACAGCATTCCGGGGACATGTGCGAAGGTAATTGGAAAAGAAGCGAAGAGCTGCGCGGCACCACGGGTGAGGCGACGTTCAAATAAATCGCGACCCACTATGGCCCATGTAGCAGGAAATTTTCGTTTCTACAATGGGTCTCGCTATATTCGGGATAATTACAAAGGCCGCCCGAAAGAGCTAACCAATATTCTAATAGCCTGATTTCATTGTGAAATCCGACCGTTAAGATTAATCCTGATTATATTATCGTCGCACCAGCCAAGACAAATTAATTACTTTGCTTAGAAAAATCACGCTGTCTGGAATTCAATTCGTTTTATCAACCGTTCGAATCTAATTGTAAGCTACAAGAGGCAGACATCCTGCCGTATTTCCCAACTACTCGAAAATACGTCGTTTCAATTTTAACGAAAATAGAACAATTTCGACTAAACTGCATTTCGTTACTCCGTTTACGTTAAGATGCGAAACCATCGGGAAAATATAATGAACCGAGACTTTTTTGATTGACGGCGAGTGCTTGAACATGAGAGAGAGAGAGTTTCTTTTTTAATTGATGGCATTTACGTGATAATACGCGTGCATAAAACTTTTGTAAGTTTCCAAGAAGGTATGAAGATAGTGTGCCGCACTTGAATACGAGCACACGCAGTTCTTTTGATATTGCTGAAGAGCGCAATTTCACGTTACATGTAATCGCTTAAAAGCAACGCTTATGCTAGTTAATTACCATAAATGTACGGACCGGTAGATCTCTCTCTCTCTCTCTCTCTTTCTACAAATATTAATTATCCCTCGTCGCGGCGAAATATTAACTTTCGACATTCAACGACGTTAACAGTTCCTCTTCATGCTCGTTTCAATTGTGCTGTCACATAAAAGCATCGCAAAAAATATCGTTTTAAGAAATTAATCGAGATGATAACGTTAATCGACTTGTATGAAACGCAGTTCCAGCTCCTCTTCTATTACGTTTTAAATTTCACGCTGCAGCTTAACGATCCGTACAAATTCAGATTTAATATAAATCGTGCAGTCCATTCGAATTTCAAACTATGCGTATCCTGTGCCACTTAATTTATTAAAATAATCATTGCTGCAGCATGACGAGTTCACTGAATTACTCGAATTACGATATCCATTTAAACAAATGAACTTTGTTTCCCCTTAATTAGATGTACGATATTATCCGCAAAATTTAATCGTTAATAGTATTATCCTTCCACGGTGATTTCGTAACACAATCTATCGTAATAATTACAGAAGAATAATTACAGAAGAATAATTGCAAAAATAAAAGTTAGGAGAATTAAAATACCACCGTTCGTCTTTTATCTTTCCTAAGCAAAATTACGCCGATTCTCCTAATAATAATTGTCAAAAGAACCTAATAAAAAAATAATGATCTCTGCTTCACTGTTGATCGCGTTACGAAAAAGTTTGATTGAAATTGAGAGATGATATTACTTACCGCGTACAGACGCGTGACAAGATTTAATATCGACCCTTGTCAGCCAATGACACGATAATCTGATGTCATAACTGTTGCTCTTCTCGAGATGATGCTCGATCCAAGTGTAGCGCGAAATGCTGAGAAGTGGCGCGTACCGCACCAACGGACAGACGGTGCGCGACTGTGCGCCGAACACCCTCGCAATCTCCCTTTTATGGGCTTTCTCACGGCGCGTCCACTCATACGTCGACTATCGCTACTGCTCTGTGCGATCCATTCCACTTCCTATCGAATCGTGGCTACCGCGAAACTACATTTTATCATACTCGCACAACTATTTCTCGCTTAGCTCGATACAACGCGTACGATAAAATCGAACCGAATCGATTTTTACGATCGATAAGATATTACTCGAGGAAGGATGAACATCGAAGGCGGATAAATTCGATTGAAATAAGAAAAACTTTTTATTCAGTATTTGTAGTACATACAAAATTTGTGTATCAAAGGTTGCATAAAGCTTTGTTCGGTAACTTCCTTTTGGACGATTCTTCGTGTACCTTGACTTGAAGAGTGGAGCGCGGTCCGCATTTCCAAACGTTTCCGTCCTTGTCGAGTATGCTGGCGCTCGCGGTAACTTGATACTGTCCACCGCTAGTGTTCATGTTATTATTTACGTTATTGGTATTGTTTGCACACGCCGTTGCCGTTGTACTTGGACTACCTAACGAGAGCAAAAACTCGCAAGCGAAAAAATCGCGATGCGGCGTGACAGTTTGTTGCAATTCGTTCGCATTGGAATCCTGTAAAAAAAAAAGATTATTCACTTGGTCACTTACGAAATATTGGATTGATTATAAAAAACGTCGATTCGTACCTTCTGGTCCAAATTAATTTTCGACGGAGGACTAGTAGAAATAGAAATGCAAACAGCGGCGACAGAGCGATAAAGAGAAGCCCAACGACCATGCCGCAATACTCCTTCGACTTTTAATGCTAGTTGGCTGCCTTCGGGAACGGACACCGGCTCGCCGAGAACCCGAGGCTGCGGCGAAACGGACAGCTTGACGGTCGTCGCTTGCAGAACTTGGAAATAGTACCGAGGTATTGGTAAACGCATTTTTGTTCCAGCTAACAGCATCACTTGCGAGACTAAGCAGTTGATTCTCGAATGACTGAGTGCTGCCGCTTTATTCTCACCCACGTAGGTAGGCGCCAAACGACGCAGCTCTGTGCAGCAACGGGCTAGCTGACGCATTTCTACGGTATCACCGAAATCAAAGTTGACTTCGCTCTGCTGATACGTTTGAATACCTGTACCGCCACAGACGCGTTCAACACTGTTTACTAAGAGACGACAAATTTCTTGAAGCCTACGGGTAGTAAGTCAAGGAAAAACGAGCCAAAGATATATTTAAACATTTATAATAATTATATCAATAAAGGATACGCCCGTATGTTTGTCAACGTGCCGGGATCAGCGTCGAAAGCTGACTGATAAAGCTTCTGATAATTCTCCGCACAATTTTTGAGTTCTTGAGCTGATTTTCTTAACTATTAAAAATATATATGTATAATTTTGTTAGTACCATACTTAACTAGTACTAAAACTGGAGACGTAAAATGTAATCTACCTGATTAGTAACGCGTCCGTACCGTTGAAGATCATCCTTCGTGGTAAGAACTACTGTACACGTAATGGCAGGTGGTGGAGCCGTGCAAAGCGATCTAAAGTATATGTATATTAATTTTGTATAATCTCTAGTAATCTCAGCGCGAGAGATAATTATCTTTTACGATACCTGCATGAATGTAAGAGCTGTACGATGGCTTGAAGAAATTCACAACGTAATTTCGAATATTCACTGGCAAATTGCAAACTTCGCAAAGGTGTACTAGCAGCTTTTAATGACGCGCACGCACTCGCATAACGTGCAATAGCTCCATGTAATTTTTCCACGATATGAATTCTCGCTCTGTTCTCTGACGGTTCTCTCTGCTCCCTGCAAAGACGTAAAAGATATGAGAATACAGTTTAAAGAAACAAGTTGTTAAATACAAATGCACACCAACATCAAGTAACTTTCAGCTTTCGTAACCAGTTCTAAGCCCGACAACCAGAAATGTAACTGCTCAGACGCCACCGTTTCTTTTAAGCTCCTAAATATTTGAGTAGCTATTGTGTGGTGACCATATCTTGCAGCACTTCGCGCAATTCGATATTTGGCCCAACCATCGACGTTCTTAACTACTTCTTCCACTGCTTCCAAACATTCAGAGTTCCATTCATAGCCTCCAGCTACCATTTGAAACAGCAAAGTACACAGCATCACCTTTGAAACGAATATATAATTTTTAACGTTTTCTATCAAATAGATATATGTAGGAATGTAATCTATAATTTTACCTTTGTATGTACATGTACAGTCTGTTTAAGCTTTGTTAATATGTCTGGCAAGAGTGGAAGTAGCGTGTTCTCTCCTATACTTCCAATTGCACCCAATGCCTCGCACAAAGCAAGTGCTTGTTTCTCGCTATGACCACCCTCCGACTGAGTGTTAAAGAGTGTATTGCCAATGGCGTCGACGAACACGGAACAATGACTCGGTTGAGTTCGACACAATTTCACTGTTGAACGTAGGCAAACTTTCAATTGACGTAAATATTTTTCGTCCAGAGCCAATAACACAATTAACGATTCGAGACAAGATACAACGTCTTGTATTCCATAAGGTGGTAAACCTTCTTCGTAGCTAAAACATAAATAATGCAGCTGTACAATATATTCTTAAAATAATATGACAAATAAAAAGAAATATTCGATACATACCAATAACAAGCGATTCTAGTCAAAATGGTTATTGCTTTTACTGCTATAAAAGGATCGGGAGAGTAGCAAGCATTTGCACATAATGATAAAAGGGGATTTCCTTCCTCCCTGTTCGCATCACACGTTACTGCACTTTGGCTAAGTACCTAAATTAAATAAGATTAAAGATTTATTTTTTAATTCTAATAATCAGGGAAGATCTGTTTTTATTACTGTTTTATGAATCAGTGAGAACCTCGATCACGTCTAATGTGCGAATAAGGAGATCTTTATTTCCAGTACCATCTTGTAGAAGCGTGGTAGTACTTTCTAAAATTCAGAATTCATATAACACCCATTATTCATAATTATCTATTGCTCATAATTACCTATCAAATTATTGAGTGCCCCCTGTGGCCACAGATGTGCTCCCCTCCTGGCCAAAGAGTGTAGAAGATGTAGAGCATGACGCTTTATATTTAATCTTGGATCATCTTGCAAGTAACGTAATAGGAGTACGACTTGTTGTGGAATATCAATTAACGTCGCAGAAGCCAGTGTGTTCAGAGCACTTAACGTAACTTTAACAAACTCTACTGCTGGATAACTAGCGAGAAGTTCCATACACAGTTCGTTCACCTTTAAGAAATTTACATCGATTAGAATATTTAAATATATCTGCAAAAACAAAAGTCATTTGTACATACCATTGAAGCTGTGAAAGTATCATGATGCATGTATTGTAAAATAGGTATAAGTTGCAACTTCATCGATGCCGGTGTTGCTTGACCTCTGATCATATCGGATATTTTGCTACACA
>SMSR01013584.1:859-11748 GCA_019453355.1 Ceratina japonica | reverse complement strand
CGATCTGACAATATCAGAGGAAAATTGAGAAGATTCCTGGTGGAAGGGGACGTAAGGGGCCTTATTCCTGGCAATTATGGGTCCATGTTCGACATTTAGGACATTTAGGGTCATTCTTCCTAAAAAGAAAGAACGTTATAAATTCAATGACCCCAAACAAACTTTGAATCTCCCAATTGGATTGAAGAAGGAACCTGAGAGTGGGAGAAGGGTCATATAGGACCCACTAATACCCCTCTTCGCCCTTCGTTGGCTACTGGGACCGATTTTCCTCTGGTACTGCCAGATCGAGTAGATTTCTGATAGAAAGGGACTCTTGGGCCTTTTTCCTGGCAACTATGGGCTCATTTTCGTCATTTAGGCCATTTAGGATCATTCTTCCTAAAAAAAAACGTCATAAATTCAACGACCCCAAAGAAACTTTGACAAACTCTCTTAATTTGACTGAAGAAGGAATCTGAGAGTGGGAGAAGAGTCATATAGGACCCACTGAAACCCCTCTTCGCCCTCCGTTGGCTACTGGGCCCGATTTTCCTCTGGTATTGCCAGATCGAGTAGATTTCTGATAGAAAGGGACTCTTGGGCCTTTTTCCTGGCAACTATGGGCCCATTTTCGTCATTTAGGCTATTTAGGATCATTCTTCCTAAAAAAAAACGTCATAAATTCAACGACCCCAAAGAAACTTTGACAAACTCTCTCAATTGGACTGAAGAAGGAACCTGAGAGTCTTGGAAGTGTCATATAGGACCCATTAATACCCCTCCTCGCCCTCCGTTGGCAACTGGGACCGATGAAAAGCAGACAACCGGTAACACTCACTGGTACCTGTCTTCGGTCCCCATCATGAATGAAGCTCGGTGACCGGCGACCACGTGACGCGTAACGTAACCGCGCGAATCCGTACGGGAGGTACAGATGGCGCGGGCTGCGCGACCGGCTGCTAGAAACACCTGACCGCGGCCCAAGCAGTGCGGCATGGGCTCGTGCGGCAGGCGCACACTTCTTTTAAAAGTGGCACCACGCGCGGCGACCGAACCAGCCACCCGACTAGTCTTTTATTTGCAGCGCGCGCGCGTCGGCTAGAGTTACGCGAGTGACGACCGCCGTCGGCCGGTTTCGTGTGACGCGGATCGATACGAAGGGACCGATCTATCGCCGAACGGGTCAGCTGGGCCCGTTTCCAACCGCGTAATTATGACAGCGGAGGCGACCCGCGCGCACGTGCCCTCCGAGGGCCGCCGCGACGCCTGAGCGCGGGAATCCCTTAAATTCAAATTCGGTTTTTAATCGATATTAAATATCGATGGATCTAGGGAGGTCACGGATATAGGAACGGATTGAGTTCGTGTTTGGTGATATGCGAGGGCTGGTGCTCCGTCATTCGGACTCTCCGTTTTGCGTGCTCGATCGTTTCGAGCTGTACTGTTCCAAGCGACGTCGTCGCCGCCGGCTGGCGAAGATGTGATCGGTTTTGTTGTTGCCGGTTATTTATCCGTTGGATCAAAATGACCGTGAACCGATCGGTGATTACGACGGTGCTCGTGCTGGTGACCTACGTGATCGTGCTGGTTCATACCAAGGATGCAACGCTAAAGGAGTACGACGAACTTACGGCCAACGAGACTGCGCGGCACCGAGATACAGGTTTGTCAGTTTTTGGTTTTCTTCTGGGACGATGCGCATGAGTCCCAGATTAGAGTTATGGGGAATTTGGTTAATTTGAAGGGGTTTGATGATAAGTAGCTTCAGACTTAGTGGACACTGGACTGAAGATTCTATATCTATAATTTGTTTTAGAGTAGGTTAGGGAGGCGAAAATTATGGTAATTTAGGCTAGATTAGGTTGAAGACCTGGAGTATTGATTATTATACTGAATTGAAATCTACAAGTCCAAGAGATCACTATAACTCAAGACACTATGACGAAAATTTGCTCTAGATTTTTTTATACGATTTCTATTTATAGTAGTGGATAAAAATTATGTTAATTCAGCCTGAATTAGCTGAAAGACCTGAAGTATTGGTTATTATACTGAATTGAAATTCACAAGTCCAAGAGATCACTATAACTGAAGACACTATGACGAAAATTTGCTCTAGATTTTTTTATACGATTTCTATTCATAATATTGAATGAAAATTATGTTAATTCAGCCTCAATAAGCTCGAAGACCTGAAGTATTGATCATTATACTGAATGACAAACATTCCATCAAGTCCAAAGATCCACAAGTTCAAAAGATCACTATAACTCAAGACACTATGTCTATAATTTACTCTAGATCTTTTTGTACGATTTCTATTTATAGTTTTGAATAAAAATTAGGTTAATTCAGCTTCAATTAGCTGAAAGACCTGAAATATTCATTATTATACTGAATTTAAATCCACAAGTTCAAAAGATCACTATAACTGAAGACACCATGTCCACAATTTGCTCAAGATAATTTTTATACGACTTCTATTTATAGTATTGAATAATAATTATGTTAATTCAGCCTGAAAGGCCTGAAGTATTGATCATTGTACTGAATTTGAATCTCACAAGTGTCCAAAAGTGTACTTGGTACCAGAACGTCCCCTCTCGATGTCACTTTTATACACGTCACGATTTGCATTGAATGTCACTGCTCATTTAAATTATCGAAAGTGTCACGTTCCTTGCACAATGAGACTGACTCTTCTCACTGACTCAACGAGAATAATATTAGCAATCTCAATGGCAGTCAGACACTACCTTTTATTAACTGCACTTCATTAATTGTTGTTCGTTTAGTATAATTATCAGTCTCTCTCGCATAAATCATTATACATATATATATCGTTATATATACGATATGTACATATATATTACGTATATTGTTTCTAGAAATATTATCACTTAATGGAATCTTCTTATTATCAACATTTTAATTTATCAACATAATTCCCTAGTTCTTTTCCAATTGATTTCGTTTAATTAATGATTGTTTAATTCATTGGTACGTAACGCGGTGGTTATTAAATTAGAAGAAGGGGTTCCGATTGTTCGTAACTACTCGGTTAGAATGTCAATTTCATTCTGCCGCGGTTTCGACACGTCCAGGTTACACCACATCCTGTATTGTCTCACACCGGCAGTCTGCGTGCACGGGGATCCTTAACCAGAGAATTTCAATTTAATTATTGCCCATCCTGCCAGCTCGAGCCTCAACTAAAAACCGATATCGCCTAAACAAAGAATTAAACGCCCATAAAATTGACCATTGGAAGGTACCGTCGATTTGCACGCGGGGCCCGTTTGGGACCTTAGCCGGCACGCGACACTCTTAACGCGTTTCCGCCTTTCTATGCGCATGCAAATTAGGCGAACGCGCGACGGACGCTGTCCAGGGAGGAGCGATACCGACGATCGACGCATTCTTTCGACGCGTGGGAAATTTTTCTAGGCGCGGTGAACGCGTTAGTCAGCACTGACCCCTCCCTACGTGGGTCAGCAAACTGTTATACAATAATCGTACCGCCCGATGGAATGCGAGATTATCCTCGGAAAAATTCCCTAGCCGAAGTATTTTAATTAAACGACTGTCAATTTCTTATGAGTTAAATGGACTAGTTAAATGAACATTAAACGTGCGAGATTATCGTAACAAAAATTCCCTAGCAAAAGTATTTTAATTAAACGACCGGACGGTGTAAATGTCTTATAAATAAAATGGACAAATGCCCATTGAATGGACGAGATTATCGTCACAAAAAATTCCCTATCCAAAGTATTTTAATTAAACGACTATAAGCTATCAATATTTTATAAATGAAAGGCTCGAATGCCCATTAAACGTGCGAGATTATCGTCACAAAAGATTCCCTAGCCAAACTATTTCATTTAAACGACTGAAGTGTCAATTTCTTACAGATAAATTGGACACATTTCCATCAAACGTGCGAGATTATCGTCACAAAAATTCCCTAGCCAACAATTTCAATTAAACGACCGAGATGTCAATTTTTGTCTGAAATATCCATTAAGTGTCCACATTTTTATTATGCAATTGAGTGACGATTTTTATTACGTAGAGGAAATCTTACGAAGAGTAAATCTTCGTCCCTAGGGGGGGAGAAAGGCAAGTCTACTAGAAGGAATTTATTCTGGATGTATATAGAAGCGATGAGAGGAGGCGTCGGAGTTAAAAGAAGGCGCGATCGTGTCGCAAAGCAGGTAACTGTACAAATTAAGCCTGTCCGTATAAGGTAGATGCACGCAATTAAAATTGAGAAGCGAAACAACCGGCCGATTTCGCTATGAATTGCGTAACCGGCTCAGGATGTTACCTCGGCGCCGGTTGCCGTGAATTATCGGTGCAACGGGGACAATGAACCGTGATTCCAGCCGGCAAACTCGTTTCGCATTGAATTATCATCATAGAAAACAAGAATCATCGTCGTCCTGTGTAGAATCGTCGCATAGTTTCTGGCGAAGCCTGTTCGGGACCGAAAAATGGCACCGAATGGCACCGGTTGACGGAAAATTGCACGTCGCCGACGGGAATTTCGCGACCCAGAAACCGAGCGGAAATTGAATTTCCTCGTGAAAAGTAGGCGTGCGTTTGAAGATTACTTACAGTTGGCAAATACACAAGGCCTCGCTCGGCGAACGTGTAATACTTTCACAGAAGCGTTCGAGCAAAGGTCATTCTTCCCCGGCAAATCCGACGGCTAACAAAGTTCAAGCATTCACCGTCATTCAACACGAGACTCAGAGAACACAATCGCCTTCAGAAAGTAAAGAAAAACGGCTGGAAAAAAAAATTCCCCATGATAAAATTCCCTATAACCTTGGCTGGAATTGCCTAAACATGGTTTTATTGCGAAATAAACTACAACCGCAACGAACGTCGGGTTTCCGCTGATAAAAATGATAATGGTCTCGCCGTATCTCGTCTGAATTCGATAACACAACGTAGGGGAGGAGATATTATAACCCTTTCAGATGTACTAGAGTGATTTTCGTTTTATTTTTGATGAGAGGCGCCGTGTGGCTCCGAGAGAGCACCAGTAATTTGCCACCACGTCCGTCCGTCCGTTCGTCCCGGCGAACGCGAATCGTCCGTAATTGCAGCGTTTCAGTGATTGGTACGCGGGAACCCCCGTGCATTTAATAAATAGAAAGACCTTGATACGCTGTTCTGCTCTTTGACGATGCTAAACCGGTAGTTAGTACCAGTCTTGATTGCTAATGAAGAAGTCCTACCGTCTAGACCAGACGTACCTAACTAAACCTCACCTTTTTTCTTTTTTTTGATGGTGGGGAATCTTAGAAAGGGTTATATAGGATTTGGATTCATTAAAAACCCTGTAGTGGCTAGCCTGTTCGTCCTAGAGCAAAAAAACCTGACCTAGCTTAGAAATCCTATCGTTTAATCCAGACGTACCTAATTAAACCTCACCTTTTTTCTTTTTTTTTAATGAAGGGGAATCTTAGAAAGGGTTATGTAGGATTCGGATTCACTAAAAACCCTATAGTGGCTAGCCTGTTCGTCCTAGAGCAAAAAAACCTGACCTAGTCTAGAAATCCTCCCGTTTAACCCAGACGTACCTAACCAAACCTCAACTTTTTTATTGTTTTTTGATGGTGGGGAATCTTAGAAAGGGTTATGTAGGATTCGGATTCACTAAAAACCCTGTAGTGGCCAGCCTGTTCGTCCTAGTGCAACCAAACCTGACCTAGTCTAGAAATCCTCACGTTTGAACCAGAGGTACCTAACCAAACCTCAACTTTTCTCTTTTTATGGAGGGGAATCTTAGAAAGTATTACGTAGGATTCGCACTCACTAAAATTCCTCCAATGGCTGTCCTCCTCGTCTTGGTGCAACCAATCCTAACCTAACCTAACGATGACACGCGAAACGAACAACTGAGGGCAATTATTTTCGTTTCTCTGGTATGATTGATGACACTCGAATTAAACGCAGCAAAACTATAGTTAACATTTTGCAAACGAGTTCGAGGCCTAACCTCGAACTACGGCGCGAGAGTGGATGGAATAAATTTCGCTCAGTTCCCTCGAATTGAACGGATATGTAATTGCGCATTGGGAATAAATCGTGCGGGCGATATATCCGGCGGAGTGTCCCGGGCGACAAGCTTACGGCGGATGAATTATTGCTAAGTGAAACTCCTAGATTCCCGTTGCTCCTTAAAATCTCGTTCAATAAATTTTCCGAGAAGAACCGAGCCGCGGCCGTTCGCCGGACGTTTAAATAAATCCTCGAACCGCGCTTGAAATCCCCCCGTCGTCGCCGGCTCTCTATTATAGATATACTTTATGCCGCTATATATTACAATTAACGCTAGCAGAAAAATTTTTCGTTAAACCCCTGCACCCGTTTCTGTTTCCTGCTTCGTTGTCTGGCCCCAGCAATATACAGGGTGTTCCATTTAAGTCGAGATTTTTTTATTTCCACGGAATTTCGAAAAATGCTTCGAACGAAAGTTGTAGGCACTGATGTCCTCTACAAGAAAGGTTCTATGCATCTTTGTGCTAACTTCGATATTTAACGAGTTAGACATGATTAATTGGCATTTTATTAATACTAATGAAATCCGACCATTCCATCGTCGAAATTGCGAACTTTTGGCAACAAATTTCGTTTTTCTTCAATTACTCCTAAATTATTGGACTTACTGGAAAATCGCAAGAGATCTTATTTGTAGCAGGCAATGAGACCTACAATTTTTGTTGGAGACATTTTTTGCTACTGTTGATAGTTAACGAGTTATTGACAAAAAACGAAAAAATAGTTTTTTGCAAATTACTCGTTAACTATTAACGATAGAAAAAGATTTTTCCTACGAAAGTTGTAGCTTTTGATGATAGCTACAACTTTCGTTTCAAACATTTTTCGTTAGCGTCAATAAGTAAAAAGTTATTAGCAAAAAACGAAAATTTCGCGAAATTTGAAGGGGGTACCCCTTGGAAAAATCTTGGGAAAATTGAAAATTTCTTTTTCACGGAATTTTGAAAAATGGTTCAAATAAAAGTTGTAGGTAATACTATTTCCTGCAAGGAAGGTCATATACAGTTTTCTTCTATCTCAAATATTTCAGGAGTTATCGATTAATTTATGTTCACTGTCAAATACTTCTTACTTTTGGAAGAAAATTTCGTTTCTCTCCTAAACCGTTAGACTTACGGGAAAATTGCATAGAATCTTTCTTTTAGCTGACGATCAGAGCTACAACTTCTGTATAAAACATTTTTCGCTAGCGTCAATAGTTCTCGAGTATTTTGCAAAAAACTTGGAATCTAGTATAGCAATTATTAATATTTTTGTACTTATTACTTTCGCCTAAGACTCTTCATGTGCTCGTACGTTCATACGAGCAACTCGCCGAAATATCTCTTACAAATCTCGCCAGAGGGAGGAGGGGGGATAAAGAAAAACCTAAAAAAAAAAATCCTCCAGCTGAACGTCCGTACGAAAAATAAAGCATCGACGAGGGTCCGGGTATCCGAGCGAGCTGGCCGGTGTAATCATCGTTGCCCCCCGTACACCGGCAACCACCTTCAGCAGCGGAGCCGAGGGGAAATAGGGCCCGGGCCCTCTGTGAGGGGAAATACCCATGTAAGAGGACTTTAATGCCTCGAATCACGAGAAAGAGGGATCGTGACGCGTGTATACAGGCGGATATTTACGGGCCGGGTGTTATCGCACGAATTTGAAGGGTTGTCACGATTAAGGGGAAGGCCCCGGGGGATAAGAGTAATGACGTACGATATAATTGGACGCGAAGAAAAATGATCAGGTAGCGTGAGCCCCGTCCGGGGCCTGAAAAAAGGTACAGTGGAAGGAATTCCATCCTGAAATAATATTACATCGCAATAAATTTATTAATAATTATCAAAAATTAACTCCGATTACGAAAGAGGATCATCCATTTCTAAGTCTATTCTTCAAAATGGCCGTTATTTTACCATTTTTCTTAACGAGCGTCGTCGCGTGAGTTTACGAGCGCCGAGGCGACCGGTAGAAAGAAACGAAAGGAAGTGGAGGATATTTTGCGCGGCAGAGGCTATTCCTCACCGTTGTCCAGCTCCGTAATGATGGATAATGACACAGGATGCGAGTGACCGGTAGAGGGCCGCGCGTTATTCAACGGGAGGACCGCAACGACGCCGGCCGTCCGTTTACCACCGAGATTTCGCCTCACCTGCATGTACTCGGCGCACGCTGAGTTACACGGCGAGCGTAAGGTGTGTTCTGTACCTCCGATATCCTTGCCATAAGCCCCCCACCCCGCCCCGCGGGGATCTCCCCTGCGGAGGGCTCAATCTTTACAACGTGGCATGACACAGTCATGTGGGGCCTGTTTTTACCCTCGGCCTTTTTTTTTTCGAGACTAGTCTGACCGCGGGATCATCGTCGCTCATGGGAAATCTGCGGTCTCAGACAACTTATGGACATTTTCATTAAAAAACTACACTAGATCTGGAGAAATACGTCAATGGATTCGTCTGTCTTAAATACCTTATGGCTATTTTCATTANAGGTACAGTGGAAGGAATTCCATCCTGAAATAATATTACATCGCAATAAATTTATTAATAATTATCAAAAATTAACTCCGATTACGAAAGAGGATCATCCATTTCTAAGTCTATTCTTCAAAATGGCCGTTATTTTACCATTTTTCTTAACGAGCGTCGTCGCGTGAGTTTACGAGCGCCGAGGCGACCGGTAGAAAGAAACGAAAGGAAGTGGAGGATATTTTGCGCGGCAGAGGCTATTCCTCACCGTTGTCCAGCTCCGTAATGATGGATAATGACACAGGATGCGAGTGACCGGTAGAGGGCCGCGCGTTATTCAACGGGAGGACCGCAACGACGCCGGCCGTCCGTTTACCACCGAGATTTCGCCTCACCTGCATGTACTCGGCGCACGCTGAGTTACACGGCGAGCGTAAGGTGTGTTCTGTACCTCCGATATCCTTGCCATAAGCCCCCCACCCCGCCCCGCGGGGATCTCCCCTGCGGAGGGCTCAATCTTTACAACGTGGCATGACACAGTCATGTGGGGCCTGTTTTTACCCTCGGCCTTTTTCCTTTTTTCGAGACCAGTCTGACCGCGGGATCATCGCCGCTCATGGGAAATCTGCGGTCTCAGACAACTTATGGACATTTTCATTAAAAAAGTACACTAGATCTGGACAAATACGTCAATGGATTCGTCTGTGATCTTACCATAAATACCTTATGGCTATTTTCATTAAAAAACTCCACTACGTCAACGGATTTATCTGCGATCTTAAATACCTTATGGCTATTTTCATTAAAAAATTCCACTAGATTTGGAGAAATACGTCAACGGATTTNCTATTAATTCTTCCTTCATATTCGGAGTTATTTTGAAAGAAGAGATAATATTGATGTAAGAAATGGTGTCGTGGGACCTTATTTTTGATTAGAAGAGGTTCTAACCTAATCTAAGCTGAAGAAATACTTGATTATTGTAATAACTGTTATTTCTTCCTTCATTTCAAGAGATATTTTGAAAGAAGAGGTAATATTAAGGGAAGAGATAGAAACGTGGGACCTTATTCTTGCTTAAAAGTGGTTCTAATCTAACTTAATCGTCATAAACACTTGCTTACTTCTCCAATTGTCATTTCTTCCTTCATCTTCAGTGTTATTTTAAAGGAAGAGATAGTATTGAGGGAAGAGATAGAACCTTGTTACCTTATTCTTACTTAGAAGTGGTTCTGACCTAATCTAAGTTGAAGAAATACATGATTATTGCCCCAACTGTTATTTCTTCCTTCATCTCTAGAGTTATTTTGAAGAAAGAGATAGTATTGAGGGAAGAGATAGATTCGTGGCACCTTATTCTCTTATAGAACTACCTCTAACCCAACCTAATCTCCATAAACCCTCTCTCACCGCCCCTAACTCTTATTTCTTCCTCCATCTCTAGACTTACTTCAAAAGAAGAGATAGTATTAACAGAAAACCTAGAACCTTGTCACTTTATTCTCTCATACAAATACCTCTAACCTAACCCAATCTCCATAAACACTCTCTTGCCACCCCTAACTCCTATTTCTTCCTCCATCTTACCATCTTATTTTGAAACCGACTGTATATTAAGCGAAGAAATAAAGCTAGAAACCTCTCCATAGCACCTTATTCCCGCGTCGGGCGCCCGGTTCAATCGAAAACGCCGCGTGATAATCGGGCAGCGAAGGTGAGGCCCACATTCCGCGCGGGCATTATCGTCTATAAAAGCCTGAGGATGAACAGGTCCGCGGGGCAGCGCGTAAGCTCGCGCACACTCGGACGCGATCTGTATCTAACCTTCTTGACGGCGACGGCCGGGTGTCGGTCGCGTATGAAGCCGATGCCGATAAAAATTGCCACCGGGGCGACGACGGCGACGCGGCCTCAGTCCCGCGGGTTATCTGAAACGAGCGGCCCGTAAAAGCTGCCCCGAGCAATCGGTTCAGACGAGCCCGAGCTTTTTGCTCGTCCGGCCCGGTTGATGGATGATTCCGACCGCTGATGTCGTCCACAGTCGTCCGCTGTATGACTACGCCTCGTATTAGCCGCCCGACCATTTCTATGGCCAATTATTTACCCGCGAGGGGACACCGCGGCCTCATCCGACTCCGTATGAGGCTTTAATCAGAGCAAACGTTCGAGGCGCGCGTGGCCATAATCGGGTCTCGGGGATTCCGAACAGGTTTCCGAGCCGCGCCGGATGAAAAATCGTCGTGACACGGTTCTCAGAATCCGCGATCGAACTCGAACTTGAAATCGAAACTGGCTCGGTCTCCGTAATCCACCGATCGCTGTGCGAACGCGATTTCACCGCGAAACAGGATTACGGCCAACAACCGAGGCGTGCAGGTTTTT
>SMSR01013582.1:47811-76662 GCA_019453355.1 Ceratina japonica | reverse complement strand
GTACTAAATCGTACTAAGATTTCTCAAAGTTCAAAATCGATTTTCTCGAAATCGGAGTGCCGAATGAAAAAATGTTATACCAAAATATTTTCTTATTTTTTAACGTAGAATCATCCCCTGCCCGGTCGTACTACGAATTCCGGACCACCCTGTATATAAAAAAACTTTACCAGTTCTAGTAGCACTTTTATTAGTTCTACAGTTCCTGATGAAAAATAAAAAAACTCGAAAAGGAGAAATCGAGTGCCGACTTCACGTTCCACCACTCCGTTTTTTCCTCTGAAGTACCAATAATAATTGCAAAACTGAAGTGTCTATCATAAATCATAAGTAACCCTTGAATAAAATACTTAACTTTTTTCCTGCAGTCAAAATTAATACAATAAATTCTCGACACATATACTTATGTTTTATATACGTAATCATGTATCAAGCAGAAGTACACGCACTGTAAAAAAAAACCAGGAATGTCCGCTGTTCGTTTTCCTCTCAAGATTAAGTTCTGTCGACTCATTCATAGTATAGTCTCGTTTCAGCGTGAGCCTTTTACGGGCACGCGTTTTATCGTGAGTGTTTCTCGCCGATAAGAATGCCGTTTCGCTAGACAGACTGCTCGTCACCACGGTGTTTTATACATCACCGTGAAACGGGCGGCGGCGTCGCCGTGTTCGCCGAGATCAAACGATGTTTGTCGGCGGTCAACTCTGTTCGGCGCTAGGTTTTACGGTGGTCGACGTTTGATGGGAATATTCTGGCAAGTGTCAGAGCAAGTTTCATGCGTTTCCGATGCCCCGGCGCGATAAACTGGAAAATAGCTCGCCGGCACTCGTGGCAGATCGTCACGGGTGGACGTCGTTAAGTTTTTCGGGCTTTCCATTCACTATAGTGCCGGTGCTATCTTATGGAGTCGGGCAACGCGAGACAATGAATACAGGCGCGAGTATTTTTAGTTGCGAGTTACTCGCGACCTAAAAACGGTCTAAATACGTGTACGAGGTCTGTTGCAGGACATTCTGGGTCGCAGATTCCTGCTGAGTGAAAAGCACAAGGCCAAGGCGAATTATTTTCAGGGAATAGTTCCGAGGTGAAACGGATTCGAATTCCTTTTGTCGCGCGGAGAGTATAATGAATCGGGACCATTTATCTTATCAATGGAAAGTCGACCAGTCTTTCAATTGTTTAGCCATTAAGGTACACGGTTCTTCTTTCTTGGAAGTTCCCGGGGAGAGACCCGAGCCCTATTTTCTGTCCGTCTAAATGGACGATGAACGAACAATGACGACGGATGCAAATCGAGGGCGTGCGGGGTGATATTTCACTCTTTAAAGCTGCGAGTCACCGGAGCTTTTACAATTGTCCGTGCCACGGTGTCATTAAAGTGACACTCCCCGCGGACTATTAATGCCGACCATTACGGGAGTAACGACACCCCTTCGAGGGAACATTAATGCCCTTCTAGTAACAGGAGTATCTTTCTCTCTGATTCCATCTCCCGCGCGACGTAATAACTGGTTAATTTGTCTGTCTATAAAACGGCATACATTTCCACCCCTTTTTTTTTACGCCACCTCGTTTAATGCCAGTTTTATCGAGTCATCGAGACGGATTCATTAGTACTTACCTTGGATTGACTCGCTCCTCTCTAGCACGTATTGTCTGACGTATCGTAGAGTCGTACTACTTCCTGACTAGTTTGCTTTGATAAACAAGGTTCTCGCTTCTGCTTTCTTAATAATAACCATTATTTTTTATTAGTATATTGGATAATAATTATTGTTAAAAATAGTTTGACGTTTTTTTCAAGCTTTTCTCCTTCCTCGTTTAATGCCAGTTTCATCGAGTCATCAAGACGGATTCATTAGTACTTACTTCGAATTGACTTGCTCCTCTCTAGCACGTATTGTGCCTGACATATCGTCTACTCGTACTACTTGCTAACTAGTTTGCTTCATTAACCTTTTGGGTACATTTGACGAGTGAGATTCGTCACCATGTCATGTAATTCAGTACTCAAAGGGTTAGACAAGCTTGTTACTTCTGCTTTCTTAATAATATCCACTATTTTTAATTAATATACTATATAATTAATCCTGTTTTACTTATTCCTCTCTAGTACGTATTGTGTCTGACATATCGTCGACTCGTACTACTTGCTGATTCGTTTTCTTCGCTAAACGAGCTTCCTACTTCTGCTTTCTTAATAATAACCATTATCTTTATAACTATAATAATATATTATATAATTATTTCTGATTGACTCATTCCTCTCTAGTTCGTATTCTGTCTGACATATCGTCGACTCGCACTACTTGCTGACTCGTTTCCTTCGCTAAACAACCTTATTAATTCTGCTTTCTTAATAATAACCATTATTTTTAATTAATATATCATATAATTATTCCTGATTTACTTATTCCTCTCTAGTACGTACTGTGTCTGACGTATCGTCGACTCGTACTACTTGCTGACTCGTTTCCTTCGCTAAACAAGCTTCTTACTTCTGCTTTCTTAATAATAACCATTATTTTTTATTAATATATTACATAATTATTTCTGATTGATTCATTCCCCTCTAGCACGTCTTCTGCCTGACATATCGTCGACGCGTACTACTTGCTGACTAGTTTCCTTCACTAAACAAGCTTCTCGTTTCTGTTTTCATAACAACCATTATTTTCACAATTAATATATTATATAATTATTCCTGACTGACTCATTCTTCTCTAGCACATATCGTGCCTTACATATCGTCGACTCGTACTACTTCCTGACTAGTTTCCTTCACTANGTAAAAGGAAACGCGTCTCCTCCCAGGAACACCGATTGTTGTTCACGCTTATTTCCGGTTCACAATTAAACGTTAGGTATAAAATGCCAGCGTCGTTTGTCTCTTTNATTAAGTTCGACGGACGAAGGTCGCCCCCGAAGCTCCTCCGAGCGAGCGAGCGAGCGAGCGACTCTCCCGGGTCGAAAGTAAATAGAACGAAACGAACGGGCGAGGGTTGCTTCGCACCCTCGCGGTTCTTCAAAAAATTTGCGACCGTCGGAGGTGGGGCGTGTGCACGCACGCACCCGGCGCAACAGACTATCGATTGTCTTTTCGGTTTGCCGGGCGAGTCCGCGGGCCGAATCGCGAATCATCCCGTCGAGTTAACTGGCGTTTACGGCGGAACCGATTCCCGGCACGTACGGAACGTTGTTGGTCACGGCTAGCGCAAAAAAACGCGCAACAAAGCGTAACGAAATTGTGGGACACTATCCGGGAATCGTTGGCCGGAATCGCAATCGCGCGATCACGCGCTGGTAAAGAGCCGCGCGGAACCGCGCGGGGGGAGGAGGGGCCTTCGGTCTCCTCCGCTCCCTCCGGCCCCGCTCGCTCGGGGAATCGCGCGCCAAACATTCCGTCGCCCTCCTCCACCCCTCCGGGGGCAAAGGAGGAAATTGAACGGTCCGCGGGGTGAATTCTCACCGGAGAAAACGTTGTTACTCCCGGCGTGCTGAAAATAATGGCCGAGGAATTCCGCTACGCGACCGGGCTTAACCAGCAACGGAAACGCAATCTCCCGGAATTTATTCGAAATTTTTATTAAGAAGGCTTACCGACGCGATTTCGTTCGCCCTTACCACCCTGAAACGTGACCGCGATTGCCTTCGTACGTTCCCGAGTAAAAGGAAACGCGTCTCCTCCCAGGAACACCGATTGTTGTTCACGCTTGTTGCCGGTTCACAATTAAACGTTGAGTATAAAATGCCAGCGTCGTTTGTCTCTTCCGTCACGGAATTAGCACGAAGTTAAGGTAGTTGTTTCCTAAATCGAAAGTATTGAAAATTGCTCGAAATTTTGTACAAAATTAATATAGGTATCAACGAACATGTATTCGATAATTCTGATTCTTTTCTACTCTTTTTTGTATAAAATATGCAAAGGTGAAGGAAGTTTTTTTTTTATATAAAAAGAAGTTGAATTTTGACATGATCTGGTCTTGGTTTTAGATATAAAATTGCTTATAAACAAAATCAGTAACTACGATATTTTATATATTTTGTAACATTCATATTACTGAATATCAGCATATTTTTATTAATCTTATAAACCCCTCGATATGGAAACGTCACGACTTTTGACATATTGGGCAACAACTACCTTAAAAGTTAAGTATAAAATGCCAGCGTTGTTTGTCTCTTCCGTCACGGAATTAGCACGAAGTTAAGGTAGTTGTTTCCTAAATCTAAAGTATTGAAAATTGCTCGAAATTTTGTACAAAATTAATATAGGTATCAACGAACATGTATTTGATAATTCTGATTCTTTTCTACTCTTTTTTGTATAAAATATGCAAAGGTGAAGGAAGTTTTTTTTTATATAAAAAGAAGTTGAATTTTGACGTGATCTGGTCTTGGTTTTAGATATAAAATTGCTTATAAACAAAATCAGTAACTACGATATTTTATATATTTTGTAACATTCGTATTACTGAATATCAGCATATTTTTATTAATCTTATAAACCCCTCGATATGGAAACGTCACGACTTTTGACATATTGGGCAACAGCTACCTTAAAAGTCAAGTATAAAATGCCAGCGTTGTTTGTCTGTTTCGTCACGGAATTAGCACGAAGTTAAAAAGAGTGGGTCTGGCAAGCTTGTTACAAACGAGACAAACGAGGCAATTACTATTACTTCAACTGGCCCATCGATGTAGCGCGGTTTTCCGCGAGATTACGCGATTACACGGGCGACGGGAGCGGCCGGGACGCCGCCGGTTGGAAATGTGTTTGAAGTACGGTCCGCTGGCGTAAGGTTGACTTTTCAACTTAAATTAAGTTGGCCCGCGAAAAGAGACGGCCGCGAGCTGCCGGCGAATTTTATACAAATTAGACGGCGGATACCAGCTGGCCCATCCCTGTCCTCCTTTCCAGCCTCCCCGGTCGTCCCCCCGTCTCCTCTCTCTCTCTCTCTATCTTGAACCGTTGCCGTGGCAAGATTTACCCAGGATACTTTGCAAATTAAGTCCTTATTAAGATGTACACTGGCTACGACCTCGTGGAGAGGTCTTGAGAAAGCTCGAGAACTTTCAGCTAATTCTTTCGCCTCCTTCGCCTCCTCTTCTTCTATGAAGTACGTCGATAGTCTTGTTAATTATGGGATTGTTAATTACCCGCTTTTACTACGTCGCTTCGTGCCGTATAATAAAAGTTCCATACTCTAAAGTAGTATAGAGGGGGGTTTATTTTATTTGCTAGCGCGAACAAGAGTAATGTACATTCTTGTGTTCGAGTGAAATTCGAATTTACGTTATTGGAGTATAATAATAATAATTGGGGAAGGCGGTTGTATGAATCGAGGACGGGATAATGGAGGAACGAAACGATCTTTTGAGAGGGTGGTATCGACGTCGTCCGGTCGGGGGATGAATTCCGTAACGAAAGGGGGCCGAGCAGTTCCTTCCGCGGGCGCAATCAACTCGGTGGCTAGTGGAAGGACAGAAGATAATGAAACCGCGGTTTACGTGCAGGGATCGTTTCCAAGTTCATCGCCGTTTAAGGTATTTACCGCAACCGGGGTATAAACGTTTCTGGGAGCGCAGCGAGCCGGAAGATCTTGGAGCCGGTCGGGTCTCGAGGAGGCAGCCAGCCACGTCTGAAATTAGGTCGGATCCCTTAATTGAGACGCAATTATCGAACGTCTGCTTGGATAAGCCATTACAATATCGATTTGCGTTAATTCTTGGCCAACCTGAAATACTTCCGAGATATCGCATCGCGTTGTCTACTCGCCGCTGTAATCCGATCGCGTCAACGTTTCTAATTCCCCGCGATTCGACTAGGATTTTTAACCGTACGAACGCCCGCCCCCCCGTCGCCGTCCCCCTGCTTTACGGTATTTCGAGCGTCACCGCGATTGTGTGCTCACCGGCAAAGCGCAAATTGGCCTGTGTACACATTGTCGATCGATCGACGGGCAAATATTAACTCTATAATCTCGATAACATTTTTTACTGCACCCCACGGAATTCCCGCTGCACCTGTTTGTCCGTTCAGCGATTCTCCTATCGTCTTGAATTAAATATATCAACCGTTATTCTTTGTAAAATACCAATACTTTTGTTAAAGGAAATTGGCCGAGAAATGGGTTCATGGGAATACAATTTTCGTCTTTATACATATAATACATAAATAATACATATAATACATAAATTAAAGTATATTATTATTAAAGTATATTATTATTAAAGTATATAATAATACATAAACTTTAATTGTCGTTTTATAAGATAATTAAGTTGGTCAAGAATTTTTTTCTTCCGGATTTGAAGAGCGCATAAATAGCGCATTATTATACAATTTTTGCTTTAAATTTCATTCAAGTGGTGGAGCTAGCTAGGCAGACGTGGAGGAACGTATTTTCGCGAAAACCTCCGCGTTACTTTTAATGTCGAAGGAGGTTCTAAAGTTTCCCCTTTAGGAAGGGACAACCGTCTTGTCCTGTTATTTTCCTGATGACGGCGAAACTCGAGGAAACTTTTCAGATCAAAGAAATCACTGTCGATTCTTTGGTTTCGAGTTTCGCTGGATCCTCCCCGAAAAAAAAACAGCGGCCCGCGCTCGGAGCGAAGGGCGCGCGCCGCCGTTCGACACTTTGTCTCGTCGAGCGAGAAAAAGGAGTCCCAGCGCGCCGTTTAAACTTTCAGACATCCTTTACGGCCACCGGAGCCTTTGCCACGCTTCCCTTTCGTTTCCCCCAGGTCATTCGGGGACACGTAATCGCGCGTTAAAACTTCCAATCGCCCCGAATCTTGTATCTAACAACTTTCGCCGAATTACTACAACCCTTATCGCCGTTCTCGCGATATTTGATTACGGAACGCGATTTTAATTGGAGAATCGCTCTTGGAGAAATCAGGATTAATTTGCAATCAGGTATTTGCCATAAAACAGCAGATATCTGCAAAAGCAGCCGNATCCTTTACGGCCACCGGAGCCTTTGCCACGCTTCCCTTTCGTTTCCCCCGGGTCATTCGGGGACACGTAATCGCGCGTTAAAAGTTCCAATCGCCCCGACATCTTGTATCTAACAACTTTCGCCGAATTACTACAACCCTTATCGCCGTTCTCGCGATATTTGATTACGGAACGCGATTTTAATTGGAGAATCGCTCGTGGAGAAATCAGGATTAATTTGCAATCAGGTATTTGCCATAAAACAGCAGATACCTGCAAAAACAGCCTGTTTTTAATTAAAGTTCGTTTCCAATTCGAATTAAAAATATTTGTACGACCTTTTTTTTCCCGGTTCATCAAATTACTCGATCAGCGTTTACACTGCATCTGCATAACACGCATATTATGATCGCGAGTCGTCTTATATTCCTTCCATTAACATGCACTCAAATATTTGCCGGGCGTAAATTTGATCGGGGTGGAACAACGAATAGCCGTAACAACAACAACGCGAGCAAATATTGCGCTGCACGTGGCCGGCCGGGAACCAGGTCGTGGAATAATAAATTGTCGAAGGGTGGGCTCGGAGCTTATTAGGGACTCACCCGCGGGCGTATTGACCCGTCACGGTAACCGGAAATGATAGCGCGTAGTCGCCGGCTAGAAGCCGGGGGAAGGATGCCCTCGCGACGAAAGACGCTGAATTAAGTAAGAGCGGGAGGGGACAGGGGATGTAAATTATAGCAGATAACATACTCTCGTTTAGTAAAACACGATTCATGTCAAACCGTCGGCTGACGTTGCCAACATTTATGACCGAAATTCTGATTCTTTTCTACTCTTTTTTATACAAAATATGCAAAGGTGAAGGAAGTTTTATTTATTTTATAAAAAGAAGTTGAATTTGACATGGCCTGCACTGAGAAAACAGTGGTTTGACGATTAGCAAAAATTGAGATATAGTAAAAAAGATACTTTCCTTGAGTAATAAATACGTTCCTTTTGTATTTATTACAAATCTATATAGAAATTTCTACACAGTAATAACAATTTCTATCCACAGTTACTAATTTTTACTATCCCTGGTTAGTGATTTCTAATATTCAGTTTCTACATTTTCTTTATATTACTTTACTTTATATAACTACACGCGATTTATGTTATTTCATACATAGATTAAAAATTTTGTTTTTACTAAACGACGAGAGCGCAAAATTTTTTTCTTACGGATTTGAAGAGCGCATAAATAGCGCATTATTATACAATTTTTTGTTTAAATTTTATTCAAGTGGTGGGGCTAGCTAGGCGGACGTCGTTCCTCCGCCAGAAACGGAAAAGTTCAAAGGGTATTTTACGCGCGTCGAAAATTTCGATCCGCGGGGCCCTAATTATTTATAATAAACGATACCGGCGTCGTTGGCAAATCCCGAGCTCATTAACGCCGGCGGTTGGTTAGCGCATTATTGTCGATCCTATCTATCAGCTGTTGTTTCGTCCCGTCGGCGTTCCGATTATTTTCCATCGTAATTGGCCGGGAATTCGCGAACGAAAGTCCGATAATCACCGCGGATTTGCGCCGGCGATTCAAAAATCCGATCGCGCCGTTCCGTTTGTTACCCGAAGAAGGATCGTAAGGATCGGCTCAATAATTAACGCGATTCTCGAGCTTGTCGAATCGAATTAACAGTCCGCGCGCGAAAATGAATCACGTCTACCCCCTCCCTTCGCCCTTATTGGAAAACAGTTACAGAGCGACAACTTTTTGCCGGGCGAACTTTCTAGGGGTAACTGCGAAGTTCAGATATCGGGCACGATGAATCGAAGTTAAACAAAATTGTCGACTCGTGACGCGATCCGGCGGGGAATTCCGCCGGCAGTATTTTTATTACCCCCGTCGCGACTTCTCCCGCTTCTTGGAAACAAGACCGGCCGGCGGGGGCGGGGGGCGGGGGAGGGGGCTACCGATGGTTAAATGGCGCGACGTATTTTATCCCGCGAGGCAAGTTTGCCCACTCGAACGCGAACAATCGCGCACTATAAATTAAAGCTCTCGCGGTTTTTGCGCTGCCCCGCCGTCGAAGCAGACTTTTTCCTCCGGGGTTCCACCGAAATCCCCGGACGAAAGAGGGCGAGGTTTCAAAGCGGGCTAACGGGAAGTTCTCGAGGCGTGCAGCGGAAGCGACGCGCCGCGGCATCACAATGGACCATCCGAGAATCCATTTGTTAAGGTCTTGCGTGGATTGGTGCGTCGCGGGGAATCTCGTAATGCACGGCCCTGGCCCCCCCGGCTTGCGGCTGCTGCTGCTGCTGCTGCAGCTTGAAAGCATTCGCGTCGCGTCGCGCCCGCGTCCTCTCTATGTCTCCCATCGGCTAAGAAATTGAAAACTTGCCCGCCGCCGCCGCCAGGGCGATCCATTATCGCGGGCCTGGTCAGAGTTCCGGTGTATCGGTGTCGCGAGCCGGATCTGGGTCAGAGCTTTCTTAAAGCTTGCCAGAAGACGCGGAGCTCTGCGTTACATATTTTAATGGTTGAACAATTGAATTTCCTGTAATAAGATTAATTCCTGACGATGATTAAGGTAATTGTTGCCTAAATCGAAATGATCGACAATTGCTTGAAATTTGGTTCAAAATTAGCATAGGTACTAACGAATATATATACAAAATTCTAGATCGATTGACTGTCTTCGAGATATTGTTAGTCAAAGTTCGCAATTTTTAGTCTTGTATGGAGACGGCACGAGAAAAATATCTTTTTTTCAATTGTTGTATTCATCATTCATTCATTCATTCTCTTACTCATTTCACTGTCTAGTAGTAAGAGCAACGATATGTCATACATAATCATGCTAATAATTATAATATAATTCAAATTCTAGTGATAATTCCTAATTCCTAAAAAGTACATCTCATATCTGAATTGAGAACTCGTCATTCATTCATTCTTTTACTCATTTCACTGTCCAGTAGTGAAATCAACGATAAGTCATACAGTCCATATAATGATAATATAATTCAAATTCTAGTGATGATGATTCCTAATTCCTAAAAAGTACATCTCATATCTGAATTGAGAACTCGTCATTCATTCATTCTTTTACTCATTTCACTGTCCAGTAATGAAATCAACGATAAGTCATACAGTCCATATAATGATAATATAATTCAAATTCTAGTGATGATGATTCCTAATTCCTAAAAAGTATATCTCATATCTGAATTCAGAAGTCATTAATTCATTCTTCTAGTTATTTCACTGTCCAGTAGTAAAATCAACGATAAGTCGTACACAATTATCCAGTCTATATAATTTAACCTCAAGTAATGAGGATTGTCAAATACTTGAAAATTAAGACGAACCGAGTGTAAACTGTAATAAAACATATGGATTTTTCTTTCAGTCTTTGATCGCCGTGTTTTGACTAATACAGTAGGGCAACAATTACCCTAATTGATTTGTAATCGTTTTATTTGATGGTTCCCGTTGATCGTCAATGCCGTTGATTAATTATGTCTCAAAACCCTTCTTACGAGAAGTTGGCAAGCTACAGATTTCTGGGGGGTCGGTTTATCCCCAGGGACAAGCAATCTCGAGTTTCTGAGTTACAACAAGTCTGGGATTCGGATTTGGCTTCCTCCAGCCGGAGATTTCCAACTTAAACATTGCACGCAGTGAACCTTACGAGTTTCAGACTCAAGATGGAGAGACAAAAAAGTTCTACTGTAATTTATAAGCGTCCATAAACAAATCCCGTATTTTACAATAAAGGTCTGAGTGTACTAATGAAGTTACGGGAAATTTTTATGAAATAACGACGTTAAGTAGTGGACTTAACTCGATCTCTGTTCTGTAACTCGATTTATAACGTATTGATTTCTTTTGTTTCAGGTGAGCACCAGTTTCAATCGAATTACTCTCGTTACACGGGGTACAATGTCGTTTCCTGATCCCTGGGGATCTCTGTAAGTAAAAAACTAAATGTTTTATCTGAACGTCCGAACGAACGCAATTGAATAAACGTCGCTGAGTTTGATCGGCGAAACCACTCAGGGGGTGCTAACTAATTTATCTGCCCACCTCGGGTGTTGCGTCGGTTTATTTTGAAATTTGAGACGGCCGGAATTACGATATTTTTGTATTGATTATTATTACGTATGCAAATCATTGTTTATATCGATTTGCCACTCGTCGTGTTATCTGCACAAATTGAAATATTCATTTGTTTAATTGGGAGGGGATGCAAATTTCAATGATCCTCAATGTTTAAAAATTCATCCACATTTCATGTTCCATATTCTCAATTANGCAAATTTCAATGATCCTCAATGTTTAAAAATTCATCCACATTTCATGTTGCATCTCAATTCTTAATATTATGATTTAATATTCATTTGTAATCAGATCTTTTTATCTATTATAGTAATTCCCAGTAGTGAAATCAACGATATGTCGTACGCAGGCGTAGATTCCAAATCGTTATATTTATTATGTATTATAATTCAGTATATATTATATATTATGATTCAGTATTTATTATATATTATAATTCAGATATTATAATTCGGTTCAATTAAAAGGGCATGCCAATTCAAATGATTCGCAATATTTAAAAATCATCCACACTCTCAGTTATTAATATTATGATTTAATATTCACTTGTAATCAGATCTTTTTGATTGTCATATTAATTCCCAGCAGTAAAATCAACGATATGTCGTACATAGGCGTAGATTCTAAATAATTATAGTATAATTCCAATTCTACTGATGATTCTCAATGTCTAAAAAGTACGTCTCACGTGGGAATTCAGGATTTATTATTCATTCGTTCATTCCTTTACTCATTTCAAGTAGTACGATCAACGATATGTCATACATAATCATACTAATAATTATAATATAATTCAAATTCTAGTGACGATTCCTAATTCCTAAAAAGTACATCTCATATCTGAATTCAGAACTCATCATTCATTCATTCTTCTAATCATTTCACTGTCCAGTAGTAATATCAACGATAAGTCGTACAAAATCATCCAGTCTATATAATGTAACCTCAAATAATGATTCCCGATTCGTAAAAGTATATATCTGTCATCTAAATCGTCAGTCATTCGTATCGCGAGTCAATACCCGGTTGATTAGCCTTTCACTCATTTCACTGCGTCTAGTAATTCCCAGTAGTAAGATCAACGATACGTCGTGCACAGCCGTGGAGTGCAAGCACATTCTCTGATTCTCGTCGGTCGCATTCACTCGCAAATGCAATCGGGGAAGAAGGATCGTAACTCGATACGTTCGATCTTTATCCTGGCAAACAAACAGCCTAGTCATTCGTCATTACCGGGGCGAGGATCGATCGGCGCGAGACAGAGACGCGCGAACGAGCCGAACCGTAAGGGATTGTACACGCTCGGATAGGAAACGACGCTATCCATTTCCGGCACCCGTGACGTTTAATCCCGAGGGAAATCCGCCTCTTCTTCATTAACCATCGCCGCAAAGCGGTTTAACTAAGAAATAAGAGCGCGACCCGTACCTATCGGCCCACCAATTAAATTCCCTGTTCAAGTCATCTGCATTTCTTCGCACCACCAACGAACATAATACATACAGTGACTTCCATTAATATTCGAACCTATAGAACTACCTTAATGGGAGTCACTTTATATATATATAATTTCGAGCTATAAAAAATAGATTAGACTTTCGTTTAATAAATACATATATTAAAAGATAAGAGGGATGAGGCGGATTGGATAAACCGTTTAACGGGATCGTTAACTAAAAAAAGGACACGGGAGCAAGTTGGAGGGCCATAAGGGAACGGTGTTCACCCTATCGAGAAACGCTTCGTCACCGATTGGCTGGCCTAATGTTCCCCGGGCGAAAATATGTCCCGGCCGCAAAAACCGCCCCTCTGTCCGAAGGATCGATGCGTATGCTAATCAGACGGCGCCAGAGGATCGCGGAGACAAACCCTCGACTCCCGTAAAGTCACGGGAAAAGGGGTTGGGACCGGGGAGAGCTCGGAACGATCCCGGTGATGAATGGCCCGGCGGCGAAAAACGCCGCGCGAAAACCCGGAAGTGCTCGAACAACGTTCTCCGTGTACAAGCCGTACTTCAGAATTCGTTTATTAAACATTTTTTTTTAGTCGGACTTCGCGGTTCGATGGGTCCCCGTTCTCATTAGGAATTCATCAGAACGTAATTTCCTTCGGCATTCAATTTCCACAAAGAATCCTGCGGAGAATCGGTAGTAATTATAAGTAAGTAATTATAAATTTCATTATTGCTATTTATTTGTTTTAAATTATTATTATCAAATAAGAAAATAATTAAAAAATTTCTTTTATTTTGTCTAATACGATTGAAAAATTCATAATTAATGATTTTAATAAAAATCCGCAGTATTTGGGGCATCTGCAGTAATTGGCAGACTCACCCTAATATTATTACTCATTGTAATTAAAATCGTTTAATTAATTTAATAATAATTGTTGCGGTTCTCTTGACGTTTCTCGCGATAATGTAATAATTTATTCGATATTATATTCACTGTTGTCAGGATGGTTGATAGGATATTTGATGATGCAAACGAAATAATGAGGAAGCTCGTCCTCTCGCCTGGAAAGGGGAACGGAGACCGAGGGGGGGGGGGACTAATTGTAAGTAAATTAAGGCGGCGATAAACTAGAGGAGATAAGGCGGTCGCGCGGGCGGGGGTGTCTCGAAGAACGATGATACCGGGAAATTTATTCATAAGCAAAGTTCGGTGTTTATGCGAAAAGGGAATGCTCGTTCGTGGTGCCGGAAAAGTTTCAAAACGGAAGGATCGAAGTTTTATTCGAACGTTCCGACGCCGCGAGACCCTCGTTACCCGACGCCCCCTCGGTTATTAGTTAGACGCGGGAGATTGATGTGTTTATTCCGACGTAATGGAACGAAAATGCTTCGACCAATTTTAATCACCCGCGTAATGGAAACCCATTGTCTCGGCCAAAGAACGTTCGCGCTTTTTCCTTACCGCAAGACCGGTAATTTGTTTAATTAAAATATTTTTTGTCATAACGTACACGTTCTGTTCAATTTAATTAATGTATCACGTTGATTGAACGAAACGCAATCGGGACAGCCGTCGGATAAATAGAGCTTTCAGCTTTCGAGATGAGATATTTAAAAGTCCCTCATGTAAAATCGTGCACAATGAGCTTTCAAACACTTTGGCGCGAGCACAAAGACTTGAAAGTAACTTCTGGCTGGTAACACAATTACTCAATGGTTTCTGGGACAGTTCGTAGTGCAGTTGGGCTAGACTGTATCCTCCCACGCGCCGCGATATGGTTACCTCGTCCGGTCGTTGAATAATGCCCTTACGGTCTCGTTTGAAGTGGCGCTCGGCAGAGCTTAGAAACACTTTGACTAACGTCGGCCTCCCTAATGCTACTTAATATCTTGTTACGCCGCGATTAAGAGCAATGCGCCGCGTGTNACTCACCCTAATATTATTACTCATTGTAATTAAAATCGTTTAATTAATTTAATAATAATTGTTGCGGTTCTCTTGACGTTTCTCGCGATAATGTAATAATTTATTCGATATTATATTCACTGTTGTCAGGATGGTTGATAGGATATTTGATGATGCAAACGAAATAATGAGGAAGCTCGTCCTCTCGCCTGGAAAGGGGAACGGAGACCGAGGGGGGGGGGGACTAATTGTAAGTAAATTAAGGCGGCGATAAACTAGAGGAGATAAGGCGGTCGCGCGGGCGGGGGTGTCTCGAAGAACGATGATACCGGGAAATTTATTCATAAGCAAAGTTCGGTGTTTATGCGAAAAGGGAATGCTCGTTCGTGGTGCCGGAAAAGTTTCAAAACGGAAGGATCGAAGTTTTATTCGAACGTTCCGACGCCGCGAGACCCTCGTTACCCGACGCCCCCTCGGTTATTAGTTAGACGCGGGAGATTGATGTGTTTATTCCGACGTAATGGAACGAAAATGCTTCGACCAATTTTAATCACCCGCGTAATGGAAACCCATTGTCTCGGCCAAAGAACGTTCGCGCTTTTTCCTTACCGCAAGACCGGTAATTTGTTTAATTAAAATATTTTTTGTCATAACGTACACGTTCTGTTCAATTTAATTAATGTATCACGTTGATTGAACGAAACGCAATCGGGACAGCCGTCGGATAAATAGAGCTTTCAGCTTTCGAGATGAGATATTTAAAAGTCCCTCATGTAAAATCGTGCACAATGAGCTTTCAAACACTTTGGCGCGAGCACAAAGACTTGAAAGTAACTTCTGGCTGGTAACACAATTACTCAATGGTTTCTGGGACAGTTCGTAGTGCAGTTGGGCTAGACTGTATCCTCCCACGCGCCGCGATATGGTTACCTCGTCCGGTCGTTGAATAATGCCCTTACGGTCTCGTTTGAAGTGGCGCTCGGCAGAGCTTAGAAACACTTTGACTAACGTCGGCCTCCCTAATGCTACTTAATATCTTGTTACGCCGCGATTAAGAGCAATGCGCCGCGTGTTGAGGCGTCTTTCACCTGTAATCCGCCTCTGCTCCACGCGATGCACGAATTAATTGTAATTCAGATTTCCCAACGGATCCTAAAGGATCTCGCAATTTAGATTAAAGATAGCAATTTCCTCGTTTTTTATTTCAGCAAACAAAAAGGATTGGCTTCAAATTATGTAATAACAATTTGTATTTTTTTGACAAATTAGTTGTAAGTAATTCTGCGCGAGATGCGTTTCTCAAATTTTATATTTTTTTTAAATGCAAGGAATTCCGGGCATACTCGTTGCACACAATTGTTTCAGGTAATATTCTAAATTAATACAATAAGTTTTATTTTAATAAGTATTTACTTCACAAATTATAACATCAAAAATTGCGAATTTTGATTGACAATATCACAAAAACGAGATGGTCAATTGATCCAGGATTTTGCATACATGTTCGTTGATACCTGTATTAATTTTTGTAAATAGTTTACGTCCAACTGAATATTTAAATTTGATTCTTTATGATCTTTTTGTGGACAAGATAATAAATGCCAATTTCAAGTTAGTTTAATTATATATTTATTTATCAAATATATAATAATGATAACGCTACTTAGACAGACACTTAAATATAAGATAAATAAATATATAATTAAACTAAATTGGAATTGGCATTTATTATCTTGTCCACAAAAAGGTCATAAAGATTCAAATTTTTATATTAATTTTGTACAAAATTTCAAGCAATTTTCAATACTTTCGATTTAGGAAACAACTACCTTAACAGACTAATCGATTTCCTTTTGCAATTATTTAAAATAAAAATGCCCAAAGCGTTGGAAACGTTCGCCATTGAATTTTCGAACCGTTTTTTCGGATACCGAACTGTGTTAATCGTCGCGCGGAACATTACGCGCGTCAATACATCAGGGCGACGTAACGAAATCGATGGGACGAGCGGCGGCAATAAAAGCTCGGGGCCCGAATCGCGAAGTCGTAAAACGAGGGACCGGGGGAGGGTGACAGTAGACGCGGAAAAAGGTCGGGAAGAATGAACAATTTTCTGGAAAATTGTCATGCGACAATGGCCGCGAGCCCCGGTGCAATATTTAAAACGGTCCGCGCGTGTAAACAAATGAAAAGGGATATACGTATTATACATATATATATGTATGTATATTCAAACAGCGATTCCAGCGTGAAATGCTCGATGTCCCTGGCCGGCGTTATTTTTTTGTTTTTGGCCAATTTCACTCGGGCGCCCGGGGAAAAAAGGGAGATGAAAATGCCGAAAATGAGAGTGGGCGTACGTGGAAAAAAACGGGTCGGCGTGTTCGAGGGTCGAAAGTTCGTCCCTGGGCTCTCTTCTTTTTTTTTTTTTACAAGCTCGTCGAACATTTCGTAGTCATACTTATGTTAATGTCTTCGCGAGAAACTGGCGAATTCCGGTCGATGTAAAAGTTGCCCGAAAGTTCGCCGCGGGGGAGAAAAAAACCGGGCTATAACAACGCGGGGGAGGAGGAGGAGGGTATTTCCATTTCCACGCAGGCTGGCCAACATCCGTTTTACTTGAGACCGGGCGTCCCGGTGGGCTTTGAGCCGGGCGTCGCGTCGCGTACAATAGCGACGAAAATCACGGGGGTCGATTTTTCTTCCCTTTTTCCCCTNCGTCGAACATTTCGTAGTCATACTTATGTTAATGTCTTCGCGAGAAACTGGCGAATTCCGGTCGATGTAAAAGTTGCCCGAAAGTTCGCCGCGGGGGAGAAAAAAACCGGGCTATAACAACGCGGGGGAGGAGGAGGAGGGTATTTCCATTTCCACGCAGGCTGGCCAACATCCGTTTTACTTGAGAACGGGCGTCCCGGTGGGCTTTGAGCCGGGCGTCGCGTCGCGTACAATAGCGACGAAAATCACGGGGGTCGATTTTTCTTCCCTTTCTCCCCTCCCCCGCCGGCCCCCTCGTCGGGTTTTTTTGTTTCACCCGGCCCGTACACCTTTCGCCACTGGCGACTGGCAACCGCGACGCGGTGGGAAGCGGTCTCGCGACGAAAATTTCAAATACGAATGAATTCCGCCGTGGGCCCCTGAATTTCCGCGGAACCACCGCCTCGAGGCTAATTCGTGACCGTTACTCACTATTAAAACGCGAGTTACGATCACTGCGTACCGATAAATCAAATCTAGTCTCCCGTAACTCCCAATTTGAATTCGCCCGACGTCGAAAAAACGAAAACGTCGACGTCGTCATAATTTCACAATTCGTTTCTGTTAATTTTTCAGATTAATTCCTTTAAAAATCGTAATCGTATGACGGAAGAGTCACCGTGATCCAATGAATCTTTTCTTGCTTCTTCGTAATATGAATTCATGGAGTTTCGCGGAAATCGGAATATTAATATCGGACTGATTTCACATTTCGCTTTGCTTTCATTCTTTTTCTGTTATAATCATAAAATCGTATATTAAAGCCAATAAATCAAATCTAGCTCTTCGTTCTTCGTAATATGAATTCATACGATATTGTAAAAACTATAATATTAATATCGTAGTAATTTCACAATTCTCAGTTAATTCACATAATTAATTGTTACGTGAAATTCTAATTACGGTTGACCGCTGCGATCCAATAAATCAAAATTCGTTTTTTGCCACACGAGATCACATAATATCATGAAAATTAAAACGTTAATATCGCAGTAATTACACAATTCGTTTGACTTTATCTGAAAATCGTAATCATAAAATCGTAAAGAACTGCGAGCCAATAAATCAAATCCTATTCGTTCTCCGCAATATGAATTCATACAACACCGCAAAAACTATAATATTAATATCGTAGTAATTTCACAATTCTCAGTTAATTCGCATAATTAATTGTTACGTGAAATTCTAATTACGGTTGACCACTGCGATCCGATAAATCAAAATTCGTTTTTTGCCACACGAGATCACATAATATCATGAAAATTAAAACGTTAATATCTCAGTAATTACACAATTCGTTTGACTTTATCTGAAAATTGTAATCATAAAATCGTAAAGAACTGCGAGCCAATAAATCAAATCCTATTCGTTCTCCGCAATATGAATTCATACAACACCGCAAAAACTATAATATTAATATCGTAGTGATTTCACAATTCTACTTAGTCAATTCATATCATTAATTACTTCGTGAAATTCTAATTACGGTTTATCACTGTGATCCAATAAATCAAATCTAGTTCTCCATTCTTCGCTGTACGAATTCATACAGTATCATGAAAATTAAAACATGAATATCGCATTAATTCCACAATTCTAATTATGGTTTATTACTGCGGACCGATAATGAATCAAATGAGTTCACGTCATGCAGGTAATAGCAAAATTTGTTTTTCAATTTATTTAAGGAGGTTCGGGAGTTATCAGAGAAATAAATGAATCGATTGAAATTTTACTATGTTATTTTATAGTATAAGAAACATACATGAATTTTTTCAATATTTTTTTCCAGAGATTTTTACGAGAAAATACAGTTTGAAAAAGACAACATCTCGTATGATTCGACGTCTTCGGTTCAAGTATTTCTAACGCGAAGGTGTAAAGGCGAATTCGAACTTCCTTACACAAGAACTGTTGTTGAATAAGAAGAGCATTGGCCAACGTTTCCTTTTTACCTATCCGTATAAATTGAATCTCTTTATGCATAGTCGAAGCCGGATCTCATTCGGCATTACGTAATGCTAATGGATTACGTGCATTCATCGCGTAACAGCGTTATGCAAGATCCTAAAACCGTATGTCTAATTCATGAAGTGAAATCTATAAGTTTTGATGGCAATTAGAAATTCATGGAGCTCAGGAAATTCAAGAGGATTCCGAGAACTTATTTTTTCTATTTACAATAATTCGTAAGTGCACTTAGAAAATTGTGAATCGCATTTCTGCCTCATTCACTTACCTCCTGTTTTAGCGAAAGCGATGCGCTTTCTATGTATTGTATATTCAGCGCCATACAGTTCCAATTAACTCCCGGCGAATTATTCATGTCCTGGCTGATCCTCTTACTCAGAAATTCGTTCGGAATAGACTCAACCGGGGATCTTTTATGCATTCAAATAAAATATCATGCATTTTTTCACCGAAATGTTCACAATGCACAAACAGAATCCTTTATAAGCGCGAAAACTATCTCTGCAATTACTGTACATCTACCGACTCCCATTAGGATCATCGTTTATTCATCCACGCTCGCAATGAGAACAGTTTCAGCGACTTCCATTTTATGTTCGAAGCACCGTTTTATATTACACGTTGCCAGCTGATCGATGCCCGTTCGCGATACCGGCAAGTTTTCCCCGCTCGAAAATTTGTCGAGCCCTCGGCCAGCTCGTATCGCCGATAAAATTCTCGTTCCATCGGCGAGGAAGCCACGTTTCGCGACTATAAAATTCTTCGTCGCTGCTCTTATCGGCGATCTCGGACCGAGTGTATCGGGCAAGGAAATTGTGCGTCGAACTGCCCGAGGAAAAACGATCGAATTTTTAAACAGGTCAGCCCCATTAAGGTAGTTGCTGCCCAATATAAGTCAAAACAAAGCTTAAAACTAAAAATACAAGATTTTTTATGATATTTTTCACGTGCCGTCACCATTACTGCAAAGTATAGTAATGTATATAGTCAAAGTATAGTAAAAGTTGCGAATTTTGATTGACAATATCACAAAAACGAGATGGTCAATTGATCCAGGATTTTGCATACATGTTCCTTGATACCTAGATTAATTTTCTACAAAATTTCAAGCAATTTTCAATACTTTCGATTTAGGAAACAACTATCTTAAGTGAGTAATATGCGTTTTCTTACCAAGNTGAGAAAAACGAAGCCACAAAATGCTAGCAATATTTATTGTATATTTCAGTAAAAATTGCTATATTTGAATAGTAATCTTGAAAGGATCTGGAATGGTAAGGAAATCAGGATTTTGCATACATGTTCGTTGATACCTAGATTAATTTTCTACAAAATTTCAAGCCATTTTCAATACTTTCGATTTAAGAAACAACTACCTTAAGGTAGTAGTGTCGATTTTAGAATTACCATTCAGATTTTGATAAAACTTTGTATACTCGTAGGCTAAAAATAACCTAGTTAAATTTTTGTGAATCTCGGGGCCCAAAAAAATAGTTACGACGATTTACTTTTACGATAATAACACGGAGTCTTATGGAAAATCTCCTTTCAGATAAAAATTCTCAAAAACTACCGTTCAGAATGAAATAAAATTTGACAAGGTATTAGTTGATATCTAAACGAAGATGTTGATTGCTTACATTTATTAATTTAGTACGTATAAATATAATAAATGATTGATTTTCATGTCTCGCCGTTCGCTCTGTCAACACCGTAAAATAAATTGAAGCGCGCGTTATTTGGATAATCAGATTTTGTAAACAACTCACTATAAAAACAGTCATGGAATTGCGGTCTCGCAGTGGCGCGAATTTATCTGCTATAGGCGGTGTTGCGATATCTATATACTACGCTAGTCAAACGTAAGGATACACTCATTTAACTTGATCGGTATTAACACTACTGCCATAAGTTCGCGATTTTTTCCCCGCGCGCGATCGAGCGTCGACTTCATTCAGACGGTAAGAGTGTCCGACGTCGAAAGCCGACATCACGAAGTTCCCGCGGCGAGTCGGAAGCTGAAAAACTGTCAGCGATAGATCAATCGGAGCTCTCCGGTCTCCCAGGGTTATTTACCAAGAATAAACGGATGAAGAGAGGGATTTCTGGACAGATTAAAGGCCGATCGCCGCGCCGTACTATTACTAGCAGTTAGGTTAGCCGATGGCGACAGGGACCGCGTGACTGTTACCTGCTTCCGCTTTTAATCCCATTAAAATCCCATCATTCTAAACCTCGATGCCGGCGCTCTTCCCCCGCCGCTCCAAGAGATTATCCGGCCCTGCTCCCTGTTTTATTTTCGCCGCGCTTTCTATTTCTCTCTCCTTCTTTTTTTTTTCCCCTTCTTCCGCTGCTTTTACGGTCTCCGTTGCCTGCATTGCGGTAACGAAGAATGTAATTCCTGTCTTCGCTAATGACACTCGTTTCACCCGTGAAAACAAACGAGCTCCTCCCCCCTTTCTGGCCGGTCCCCATGGGGAGGGATCGATAGTCTCCGTTTTGAAGGAATTGAATTTCGTCCCTCCGCCATTTTTTTCCACTTAATCAATTACCTCCGCTGACAAATTAGATCGAACGGGTCGGAGGTGAAACGAAACACAGCTAATGGGAATAGTAATCGTTTTTATCCGACTGGAACGATTTGAGGCGGCGATTAGACGTCGAAACTGTGGATTAACTGGCAATTTCTCGCTGCGCCTGAACCGTTTATTGCCCGCGGTACATTACTACGTTCATTTCGGAATTCTCTGCCGCGGCGGCGGCATTCAAATACGCCGGCGACGCGTTTGTATGCAATCCCGTAGAAACTGGCCTGCATTCGAGATGGAAAACCGCTTTGTTGTCAGCCACGCCGAAAGCATACCTAACGCGATTCTTATTCACCGGCCGCTCGTCGCGTAACCGGAGCTTTCGCCGTCGGATTAGTTCATTAACAAGCAACAACTGTCTATTGACGAAGTTATCCCCATTGCGATGTATGAGCCTTTTTCGTAGAACTTATAGTTTCGTAGAAAAATATAACGATGTCTTGAAAATTTGACCTTTTGAATTTGCTTTTTAACTTTTGGCATGGAATTTCGAAAAATGCTTCCTATAAAAGTTGTAAACAATACTATTTCCTCCAAACAAGGTCATATACAATTTTCTTCTATCTCAAATATTTCAGGAGTAATCGATTAATTTATGTTCAGTGTCAAAAACTTCTCACTTTTGGCGAAAAATTTCGTTTTTCCTCAATTACTCATAAACCGTTGGACTTACAGGAAAAATACATACAATCTTTCTTGTAGCTGACGACTAGAGCTACGATTTCTGTATGAAACATTTCTCGCTAACGTTGATAGTTTTCGAGTATTTTGCAAAAAAACTATTTTTTCGTTTCTTGTCAATAACTCGTTAACTATTGGCGATACAATAAAATGTTTTATATGAAAGTTGTAGCTTTCGATGGTAGCTACAAATAAGGTCCATGCGATTTTCCAGTAAATTCAACGGTTTAGGAGTTATTGAGGAAAAACGAAATTTTCGCGAAATTTGAAGGTTGTGGCCGTTAATGAAAGGTAACAAGTAGAATTCGAACCCCGGCTGGCTACTGACAGGGGAAACTGAAATAAAGAAAATGGCCCGGCCGGTGAAGTACAGAAAGGAAAGTTGACGTCGAAATAATTGGGGACATTTTTGGAAATCGTTTATTTAAGGGAAGACTATGAAACATCCGCGTTTGACTGGACATAAAATCCCAATCTCCAATTTTAAACAAAGCATTTGTTACCTTTTGTAATTAACCAATTATTTCGACTAATTTCCTGTTTCCACCTTATCTACAATTTATGTAAAACTATTCTTTCGTCCGACCATCAAGTTCTCAATATTCACTGACCGCGAACAATGTGTGGTCGTTAATGAAAGGTAACAAGTAGAATTTGAACCCGGGCCGGCTATCGGCAGGGGAAATTGAGATGAAAAAAAATGGCCCGGACCGATGAAGTTCAGAAAGGAAAGTTGAGAATCCTTCGATAAGTTTGAACGTGATTGATTACCCGTGCCCTATTCATCTATTATAACCGCGTGCTTTTTATTAGCGGGAACGCCGCGAGATAATGGACTTGGAAAAAGACGGATTAATTAATCCGCGGATCGGTCCGATGATTGAATGTAAGAATGCCGAGACGTATTTTCGTATCCCCGGCGCGCGGGTTTCGTTATTTTCGTGGCGCGCGAACGTATCAGCCGGAATTTGGAGCACACGTCGAGTAGGGGAATCTCCCGGCAAGAACAGTCGCAGGTTTCACCGATAAAATATTGAATACTGGATAAAAAGTTTCCATTTTTACCAATATCGAACTGCAGCCTGCAGCCGGATACACTCGTTCCGAATCAAACAAATATTACAGACTGCGCAACACAGATTTTCGATCGCTAGCAAACATATTCTTAAACGCATCGAAATGCATCGGAACAATTTTTTCCCCGAACCGGATGGAGCTTGATAAAAATTGAAATATAAGAGGCGTTCAAACGCGGGCGCGAGTGGAATTTCATTTTTATAGATTAGCGCCGCTCGGGGAAACCGTTCCGCGGGACGACCCCTATCGAAAAGTATATCGGCGCTGGCTGTCACGTTTAAAAAAAATGATGATCGATGCCGGGTGGTAAAAACTTGTCATCCGGGCCAATCGATTACGTTTGTCGGTGACGTCGGCCGAGATTTCGATCGGCGTAATTAACTGCGGTTAAAAAAAAACGCGATTTAAAGAAACGAGACAGAGAGAGAGAGAGAGAGAGAGAGAGAAATAGAGAGGGGGGGTTGATATTATTCAGAAGAAATCTCCGGGACTCAAAGGATTCGGGCTGAATTTTATTCCCTCGTTCCGAAGCGGAACAAAATAAATTAAGGCGTGGAGATAGTCGAACGGCGCCGGGACAAAAGACTCGCGTAAAATGAAGCCGGTTACGAGGCGGAATTGCATTAAGTCCACGCCCCCGCGCCGGTTTTATCGATGTCCCCGCCGCCGTCCCCGATTCGGTCCCACGCGGAACTTTCGCGCTGTAAAAAAGCCGAAGAAGCCCGGCGACGAAATTGCAAACAGCCAGATTACATTTCTTTTGAGCCGGAATTGCGCGTCGGCCGGCCACCGTCCGAGGAACCGGCGCTTCTGATTCGTTCGTAGCCTCGATTTGCTTAATCTCGTAACGGCAACGTAAAATCGGGCGAACGAGAGATATCCCCGTCCGAGAACATTCCTTCGATTTTTCGAGTGCCGGTCCATACCAGGTTGAATTTAGACAAGGTTCTCCGTTGCTCGTTAAGCCCCGGGGATCGAATTTTCGCTAACTAAAAACGAGCCGGATAAAAAATGTATCGAGCACCCTTGATTATTCATTCGGATAGTTTATATGCGCCTTTTGACCCAGTCCCCTTTTCGAGCGACGACGACGCCGTGGCACCAGCACCGCCTCGAGTGCGCGGGCCCTCCTCCCCCTCGACGTACCTTCCACGCAAGGCGCGTTCGAATAACAATCGGATCGTGTGGTGCAGCGATGGATGGAAAACACCAGTTGAATTGTTACCACAGTGGCAATTATTTCTGGTATCAAGTGGCGGCAACTCGAGACTTATTAGTTCATCGATCTGTTCTTTAACGAGGCCCTTGTCACCTGGAACGTTGTCGTCGAACCCGAGTGCCGCCCACGAGTGCCGAACGCGAGGAGCTGTGCTAGACCGCGACATTTCTGTCAATAAAAAGAAAAAAAAAAAAAATCCCCGCTTCATTGATAGAATTCCCGAATAAAAAGCTGTCCGGATTTAAAAAACGAATCGAGATAATTATGCGAGGTTACTGAGGAAAATTGATAAGCTTCCTTTGGATTTAAACGTGAGGTAATTATGAGAATGTTCCTAATTATTTCGATAGATAGAGGAATCTTGAAGAATACGAAAGTAACTTTTTGCGATTGAAAAACGAAAAATGTTCGATGAACGAAATAATTAAGCGAGGAGCTGTGCTAGACCGCGACATTTCTGTCAATAAAAAGAAAAAAAAAAAATCCCCGCTTCATTGATAGAATTCCCGAATAAAAAGCTATCCGGATTTAAAAAACGAATCGAGATAATTATGCGAGGTTACTGAGAAAAATTGATAAGCTATCCTTTGGATTTAAACGTGAGGTACTTATGCGAATGTTCCTAATTATTTCGATAGATAGAGGAATCTTGAAGAATACGAAAGTAACTTTTTCCGATTGAAAAACGAAAAATTTTCGATGAACGGAATAGTTAATCAATTACTCCTAAAGTATACGAGATAGAAGAAAATTACCTCCATATATTTAGCAGCAAAAAAAATTATTTTTAATTGAAAACTATTTATATAATTTGGGAATCATTTGGGAAAATTTAGGAAAGGCATTTGACAATTTGGGAAACTATAGTTTTTTTATAATTAATTATTATTTATTGCTCGTATAGATGGTTGTCAATTAGTATAAAAAATATCATAAAGATCATTAATCGGAAGGAAATAATTTGGGAAATTCAAAAAAATTAGTTTCATAATTTGAAATAAAATTTAATTATATTTTTTTTATAATTATTTCTATAGATGGCAACAACCCTGGTGGATATATGCACGTCATAATTGGGCAGAAAATGTTGAAAAATGGCCATATATTACAAATTATGTACAAAGTTCTCAAATTTTGTAATAATATTATAATTTTTGATAAATGTTCCAAAAGACGGACAGAAAGGAACAGATTATGACAAGAATTGACGAAATCTAATATAATATGTTGAATTCTAACATAATTTAACATGTTAAAATTTCAGAAACTTTGATGGTATATATTCGTGAAGAAATTATGTCAGAATTCAATATATTACATTAGAGAATTCAACATATTATATTAGATTTCGTAAATTCTTGTCATAATCTGTTCTTTTCTGTCCGTCTTTTGCATTCTCCATCTTCTGCATAATGCATAGGCATATGAATTGTCAAAATACACAGTTTCAATCCGGAAGATGAATACTATCAGAATAAACAATAACCGTGAAACCCTTAAATCCAAGTGTAATAATTGATTAATTACAATTACATAAACATTTTGCTCAAAATCAGAGGTTGTAATTTCACGCCCAGTGCACCGCTGGTATTTTATACTCTTCCCTTGGAAAAACGATTTCCAAAAATGTCCGAAATTATTTCGGCGTCAACCGAATACGTTCGTTGTACGAGAGAGGGTTTGTTTCAGTCGAAGGTCGTTCGTTGGTACGATGTCGCGGTTAAAAAGAGTTAATTACACGTTTTAACGAGTAGAGAGGCCGTGACGAGCCGTGGGGCCGTTCATGAGCTGTTTACAAATTCCATCGAGACGATACGTGATTCCATCCGCGCTGATGGAGTGGACTCGAACAGTCGTTAGGCTGCGTTGTAACCGATCCTGTTGTGTCGCCGCCCGACGGAACAAAGGCAACCGACCGATCTGGCCAGTGGCCATCGTGTGTAATCAGCCACCGGCGTCAAGCTGTGGCAGGGGTGGTAAATGTCGAGCGTGGGAAAGCATCGCGCGCGCGCGCCTGTGTGTGCGTGTGTGCCGTCGTTCGAATTTCCAGATCTCTTGAATTTTCGCCGGGGTTAACAAGGGAGAGGCGGTGGTCGTGCGAAATGAATGGCTCTGTTCCTTTAGAATTTCACTCTATTCGAATCCGCAGGATATTCCCAGGCCCCAAGAATAGATCGGTTAACTGTGCAAGAGGCCATAAGCGATACATTTGTCTTTCTGGATTTTCCAAAATGGAAATACGCGCGACGCTCGTCTCAAAAGAAAATGACTAAATACGTGGCGAAAGGTTGTAAAAATACTTCGAATAAATTAGTAAAGGTGAATTATTTTCCTAAAGATCTTGATAGAAGACAAAAATGGTTAAAAAATTGTGTAGAGCTTGATGGATTATTAGTTGCCAAATTTCGTGCTTTATTTGGCGGCCATATTGTCTGTGAAGAGATCTGCCACACCGTCTCTAGACCCACTGTACGCCGTCTCCGGCTACGGGGTCGTAATTGGGTCAGCCGCGATGTTACTTAAGCGAGCATGCACCGGCATTCGGTTACGATTGTCGTTGCCGTTGTACTCCCCGCGGATTGAACTGCGATTCCGACACGCGTTCCCGTATACGAGGCGAGGGCCACGCGCCCGGACACCGACCGTATTATACTATAAGGTGGACACACCGTGTACGTACGCCCCGGGCGGCGCGGCTCGATTCCGGGCCCAATTTGTGAAACAGCTCATCGCGTCGCCGTTGTTATCTCGCGCCGGCTTACACCTAAAACTCGATCATTTTCAAAATTTCCCCGATCGTTATTTTCAATATAATGCGCAGATTAATATCGATAAGCGGGGAAGCTTTCCGAGGCCGCCGCCGTTCCGAAACCCGATAACCATCGATTTCAATTTCTGTTAAGCGAATAACAATTGCCTTTATTGCGGACACGAAATGTTAGCAATTATTACCGTTTTATCCGTCCGATTCTACGCGGCCATTTTTAATATGTACAAGTTGGAACGAAGTCGAGGGGATTCTACGTTTTCCGAGCAGAAATTTAATGATGTTCTGGAGGTATATAAAAACGTTCAGAAATTCTTGAAACGTTTACGAAACATAGTTTTTACTATATTAAAGCAATTATTAAAGTTTAGGTTCAATTCACTTCACCGTTTCAAAATTATAGCAATTTAAAGTTTGTTCATTTTAACACGTCTTCTTATGGAGAATTCATAAAATTCCACTTTAAATTCCATTTAAACCTTGAAAAAACGTTGCCAGGAACTTCAATTACTTTCTATATATAGTAAAAAACTATGTAATTAATTAATACACAAAATTTATTAATGTTCACTGAACAGTTAAAGAGAAAAAGATTATGAACTACTGCAAAATGTCAGATTTATTACGTCGCCATCAGACTAATATGAAAATGTGGCAACAATGGACACAATTTCTCAGTTTCGAAGCTTGACTGCCATAACTTATATCTACACGGCAGTATTGTTTTGTAAATGGTACTGCCAACTCTCAAATAAAATAATACAACTGAGTACAATAAATATTGCTTTCTGAAGTATTTTTGATTTATTTAAATATTTATTTTTGGGGCCGTTCATGAGCTGTTTACAAATTCCATCGAGACGATACGTGATTCCATCCGCGCTGATGGAGTGGACTCGAACAGTCGTTAGGCTGCGTTGTAACCGATCCTGTTGTGTCGCCGCCCGACGGAACAAAGGCAACCGACCGATCTGGCCAGTGGCCATCGTGTGTAATCAGCCACCGGCGTCAAGCTGTGGCAGGGGTGGTAAATGTCGAGCGTGGGAAAGCATCGCGCGCGCGCGCCTGTGTGTGCGTGTGTGCCGTCGTTCGAATTTCCAGATCTCTTGAATTTTCGCCGGGGTTAACAAGGGAGAGGCGGTGGTCGTGCGAAATGAATGGCTCTGTTCCTTTAGAATTTCACTCTATTCGAATCCGCAGGATATTCCCAGGCCCCAAGAATAGATCGGTTAACTGTGCAAGAGGCCATAAGCGATACATTTGTCTTTCTGGATTTTCCAAAATGGAAATACGCGCGACGCTCGTCTCAAAAGAAAATGACTAAATACGTGGCGAAAGGTTGTAAAAATACTTCGAATAAATTAGTAAAGGTGAA
>SMSR01013582.1:23156-36175 GCA_019453355.1 Ceratina japonica | reverse complement strand
TTTTTTTTTTTTAGATAAAATAACATGGTCAAAGAGAGATTGTATCCATTTTTTTTCAAACGTTTTTGTTTACAGAGTTTATCAAAAGCTCTGAAAATTGTACACCAGTGCGTTTCTCTTTAACCGAGAGGCCGTGGTCGTGTGGCGATTAACTATTGACGCTAGCGAAAAGATCTTTAGACACAAGTTGTAGCTCTTGTTATCAGATATAAGAAAGTCTTATGCAATTTCTCCTTCTAATTCCAGTCGTTAAGGAATAGTTCGCGATGATCGAAATGATTAATCGACAATTATTACTCCTGAAGTATTCGAGATAGGAAAAACTGTATACGACTTTTTTGCAAAGAAATAACAATATCTACAACTTTTTCGAAATTCCGAAAAAAAAGAATTTTTAATTTTTCCGAGATTTTTCCAAGGTGTATGCCTTCAGATTCTTCGAAATTCTCGTTTTTTGCAAATAATTGCTTACATGTTGGCGCTAGCGAAAAGTGTTTCAAACAAAAGTTGTAGGTACTATCAATAGCAACAACTTTTATATAAAACATTTTTTTCTATCGTCAATAGATTACGAATTTTTCACAAAAAACGAAAAATCAGTTTTTTGCAAACTAATCGTAAATTATCGACTCTAGAGAAAAATGTTTCAGATAAAAGTCGTAGTCCTAATCGTCAACTACAAATAAGATTCTGCACAATTTTCTCGTAAGTTTAAGGATTTAGAAGTAATTGAGGAAAAACGAAATGTTTTGTCAATAGTTCGCTATTTCGTCAACGGATAGTCGAGTTTCTTCAGAATCAATAAAATGCCAATTAATCATATTTAACTCACTAACTACCATAGTTAGAAGAAAAATTCATAGAACCTTTCTTGTAGAGGACGTCAATACTTACAACTTTTGTTTGAAACTTTTTTCGTTAGGATGAAAAACAAGTATTGCATTGTTCATTTATTAATCAACTTCTCTGCGACCATGGATTAAATACCTCGCGATACGATATCTGTGAGTCAGAGAGATTAGGTTTCTAATAGATAAATAATAATAAATATCAGAAAATCAATTTCACCAATACTGATGACGCAAGGTCATTCGTAGTAGTCACGTTTACGTAGAACGTCGCGCGTGAGTCACGGGACGATTCACCTTTGATCAATGTAATCGCGCACGAGAGGTGCATCCGCGCGGGCCGATTCACCGAACGTGGATGACAAAAAAGAAAGAGGAGAGAAAAAAACCTGTCGGCTAGGCGGCTGAAGAGGTGGAGAGGCGCGACGTTGGGACAAAGACAACGCGAACTGTCAAGCGGAGAGCACTTAGACCCCCATTATTTCTAATCCATAAAGTGGCCGCGCGTTCCGGGGGTATTTCCAGGTACGCCTCCTTCCCTACCGGCCGTGAACGAGTTTCCCCGGAATAATGGGTACGCGTGTCTATATTCCAACGGTGAGGAGGCGGGAGGGCGGTGGGGCCTCTTCGCCTCCCCGGGCTTCCAATTGTCTTAATGGACGAGCGAATAAAGGAAATGAACGATTCGCAAGGGCGAAAAGTTTAATCAAGCCGAGGCAGGAGTCGATAGTTTCGTCAAGGACAAATATAAAAGCCATCCACGGTCTCGTCCGAAGATTCAATAAAGAGAACGCCGGGGCGACGCGGGGGTTCAACGGTTCCTCAAAGAAACTAAAAAGTGAATAAAAGCGGAGGGAGGAATAAAAGCGAAAACACGAGGCGTGTGAGCCGTTGGGCGAGTCCTAGGAGGAAAATCGATGGGACAGGTGGAACGAAAGGAAATGGGAGGTTATGAAATCACAACGGGCGAAAGGGAACGATCGGGTTGGGTGCAACGTGCCGCTGTCCCGATACAGAGAGAGGCTGCACTTAACCCGCGTTATCTGTAAACCATAAACTTCACACTTGGTGGACCGAGACGATTCCCAGCGTTTCGCCCGGTGTACATGTTTCTCTTCCAGTGGCTGGGCACGCGAGAAGTAGGTACACAGAACCCGATTTGTCGATGGCGCAGACCTGAAACCTTGTTTGTCGTCGCGCTCCGGGCTCCGCCGCCGCCGTCGTAAATATCGAGTTCTCTCGCGTTACGCCGCAAGACGAACGTCGCAGGCCACCGACGTTTAATCAGCGGGCTGAAAATAATTTGACAAACTGAGAACGGAACGTTAATAAATATAACCGAGCGAGATTGATAAAAAAATCTATTATTCATTCGCCGGCGCACGCGATTAGGGGGAGGGAGAAACGCTCGCTGCCCGATAAAGGGTTCTAACGTTCGTTCGGATCACGCGATCACGAAAACGGTTAATAAAAATGTGCGCTCGCCGTTTTCGCGAGCGAGCGTGTGCCCCGCACAATGCCGGGAATCTTAAGCAGTGGAACGCTCGCCGCTTTAACGACGCGCGCGGATCAACTACTCGAAACACAAAACACGTTCCCTCGGCAGCCTCTTTGCTGCCGGCGCGGAGCAAATGAAAGGAAATCAATAAATCTGCCGAAGCGGCCGCGCCGGATTAAATAAACGGGCTCTCTCTCTCTCTCTCCATTGGCTAACTTTTAACCTCACTCCGGGAGGGTTTCTTACCCGCGGCTTTAACACCCCGGCAGCGGCGAGCCTTTCACCCGACGCGCTCAATCAATCTCCGTCCGCGATTTTTTCTACTGATAAGTGTACACGTCACGGGCTGGACTCCGTGCATAAATTGGGAGAAGTTGAACGTGAAAAGTCGCGCGATATTTGTTTCGGTTGGAAGGAGACTGCGGGGAATAAAGCGCAACACAGCTGGTCAATATAAACGCGGTACATGGCTCGTCCCCGTAATCCGGCAATCTTTTTCGAGCCCAATAGCAGTTCCCTTTGTCCCGTTTCGCCGCGCCGTTTCCATCCCCTCAATCTTGCCGATAAGTCGATGAAACGGTAAAATAAACAGCTCCGCCTCACCCCCGCGAAGAATTATCTTCCTGTTTGTGTCCGTCCGTCGTATACGTATCGATTTTTCCGCTCCCTTCGAGAGTCCGTTGTGAAATGGGGAAAAAATATCTCAGCCTGATAAGTCGAACGGGATGGGGGGAAAAATAAAGGGCAAGAGAAATGAGCGCCGTTTTACGACCGTCTCGTTGACTTAACCGAACGTCTCGGACCTTTGACTATATATACCTGGACTGCCAGTTGCATAGGCTGCCCATGTTAAAAACGCGATGCCAACACTGTTCCGTGTGAGACACATAAGGAGGTTCTATCGGTAACAGTTTTATAATTACGAAAGTGTATGAAACCGATAGAGGAGAAAGTGAACGGGAACTATTGAATGTCGAAGTGTAATCTCTGGAATTGAAAATTAATATAAAACAAGAACGATTATAAAAATTCAAGTTATTATAATAAGTATTTATTGTGTTTGAACGTTTGTAAACGTTATAAAAGTTATTTTATTTTTAAGCAAAATGTTTTCATGTTGACATGAGAGAATTTCATTAAAAAATAAAGAAATTTATAATTTTCTTATGATTTATGATGATCTAGTTTTGTTTTTTAATGTATTCTATAGTTATTTATTTATTTATATACGGGTCCATTGGCCCTTTACAAGTAATGGTAATATAAAGAGCAGAACAAAAAAAGAAAAGAAAGATTTACATACTCCGAAAACTTCAGTTATAATCAGTTATAATCAGTTATAATCAGTTATAAGAAAATTGTAAATTTATTTCATTTTAATAAGTCCCATTGGATTTTCCTTGTCCCAGTATTGGCTTTTCCTGTCCCACTTCAGGACAAACCCCAAAAAATCCTGTCCCACTAAAGGACAATCTGACTACCTTTGAAAATATCCTTTTATACGTAAATTGAGCACAAAGTTAATACAAGGTATTTCTTTTCTAGTCGATTAAATAATGTATTATAATAATTACTCGTTATGACATTTTTCGTACGAAAAATTAGAATTTACTATCTTAAAATTGTGTTTACGCGGATTAGGTGTTCTTAACTGTCCCAGTAATGGTCAGTTTACCTTATACACTCGGTACCAATTTCCTACCATTCCAACGTAACCGTGAAGTGATTTTTCATTTTTTATCCCACCAATAATCGTTTGGAAACGAGGAATTTCCTGGCGCGCGAGGCAAATTCCTCGGACGGGTTTCGTCCCTGAAGGAGAACCGATCCCGCAGAAATTGTATCGACAGACCGGTTCGATTGCACGGGAATTCCAGGCCCGCGGGGTTCGTACGGTTTCCTCGGGGCGTTGAAAAATTTGTGGCTCTCCGAAATAACCTGTTCAATTAATTGTTCCGCCGATTGAACGGGCGCCGCCGCCGATCGGCACCCTTCTTTCGCTTGTAAACGGCATCGAGTCCCGCAGGAAACGCCCGGGCGCAAGGGTTGCCCGGCGTGGGGAGGGTTGGGGGGGGGGTCAGGTGGTGTCAGTCGATAAATCAAGGGCTCGGATAAATCAAATCGGCCGGCGAGGGGGCGGAGGGACGTTCCGCACTCGCGGCCGCATTTTTATACGTCGTCGGCCGGCCGAATAAAATTCAATCAGGCCTGGTTTTCGGCCGCGGTGCAGATTTTATAATGCCCGATCGCGGATCCGGGCACGGTCCGCGCGTTTCACCGATATCCGCTCCGTTTCGACCGATTTAACCGGGCCGCGATCGGGGGCCGCGCGATTTTTAAAATCGATCAACACGAAGGACGGCGACGCGATTCCATTGTTAAAGCACGTTAAAGGTATCCGATATTTATCGTTCGCCTAAAATCGCGATCGACTAAATGAAAGTAGTCGATTGTTAAAAGATAACGGTGATATAAAGAACGAGATTTCACTTGCAATTATGACGAGGAAGCGTGCATCGTCCTTGACTCGCGGCCGCTAGCCTGATAACGCATTTTTATCCGATAACTATCAGCAGTTGATAAACCGCGTACAGCAGATGCCGTGACGCTTGGTACTTTGTAATTGCGCTCTATACGTCATACATAGTTTTCTTTTTCTGGGAGTGAATCATTTACACGATTAAGCGATTTATATATATACTTACGTGTTCTCGTTTGCACTCGGGTGCGCCTCCTTGTTTTGCAAGTGTTGCGCGTTTCGACTCAGCAGTAGTGGTTGTGAACGTGTTGTCTACAATATTCTGAACTGTACGTACGAGTTTCCTTTTTTTTTTCATTTGTGCACTGTACTGTCTCTGCTGCTCCTTGTGCTGGGGAACTTTCAAGCTCAAATTATCGGCACAGAGAAAGCCTCTTATGCTGAAATGGATCAAACGCGGTCAAATTATGAACGGGCTATTATTGTTGACTACAACGCGGCAATTTCTGAAGAAGACTACAAGAACGCGTTGAGCGAATATACAGACGTTCGTCACGTTTCAGAGGAGTTTAACAAAATGTGCATTTATTTAAATAGTAAAGACGACGTGGACAAGCTTATAAAGAAACATGTGAAGTTGCGGATCGGACAGCACGATTTAAAAGTCAGGCCTCGGCTTCGCAGAATTAAACTGGTAATCTTAAAATGTATGCGCCGAGTAAGCCTGAACGTTCCTATCATCCGTGAGTTGGGCAGACTTAATATTACGCCTTGTTCACGACTTGAGTTCAAGGAAGCAGAATTTGAGGACGCCCTCGAATGGCAATTGTACATCCATTGGGAAGATATACGTAGACTGCCAGGAGAATTGCACATGAACTTTGACAATAAAAGGTTACAGTTTTACTTATCTGTTGAGAGGTCGACTTGGAATATTTGTAAATGTGATGATCCAAAATATGACGGAAGTGCAGAAAGCTCATCGGAATCTCTGAGTGCTGCTACTAGGGATACAAACCTGTGGTCCACTCGTAATCAAGAAAAGGATGCTTCAGCTGTTTTGCAAAATGAAGAATCAGCTCCACGAATTTTTGATCCTCTGTGGAGCCCATTAGTGTTCTCCAAGAAATCCACTTTGGAAGAGGATTATAATATTCCGTTAAAAAAAACAAGGTATGAAATACGCAGTTGGCTTCTTCCAGCGGAAGAACTGTTTACATCTAATGATAATAAATATCCACTAACGTTTCATCGCCTTGTTCATCTTTTGTATAAATTTCAACGTAAGTCAAAGCTACTAAAGATTGCCAGGAAATATACTACGGATATTTCTGGTCTGATTGAAATGTTAAACGATGTGAAAGACAAAGTTGAAGTTGAAAGTTGCAAAAAAAACATTCAAAAGTACATTGATAATCTTAAAAAGTCAAGTGCCAAAGCAAAGTTATTTCCCATTCCCAAATTCAATCAGAAGATTAACATTAGTATTAATAATTCGATTTAAGCTTCTATTTATATCGAACGTTCGTCTTTACCGGGTCCGTTGATTTCCGCGCGACAAAACATCCGCGGGGCGGATGAACGATTTGGCTCGTCCCGGAAACTTGCCACGGTTCGTCTCTTCCGTGACGATATCGAAACGGTATTTTTAAGTTCCGACGAGGAACGAATGCGACTGACAATAAATGTCGATCGGTTGATTGAGGGGGAACGGTCGATGGGGAGCGCGTCGCGTCGCGCGCCGACAACGATGAATTTCAAACTTCTGCCTCGTTTAAAAACCAAATCGTTTAAAAACCGATGCGACGGTCCGCGCCGCCGGTACAGACGGGGCCGTACGGGGGGGAGATCGGTCCTCGCGCTCGAATGAAATCCGCGTAATATAACAGTGCGCGATTATTTTCGTCGACACTTGAGCGTCGCGCGCGCGGTATTAATTACTGATCATTATCAAGCGTGTCGGGCAATTAATAATTAATTTGTCCCGTTGTTACACGGGCATTAAAAGGGTTCCCCGTATAAAAGCGTCGGTCATAGCCCCAGCGCGACCGATTTATCGAGCCGTCGCAAATATTCGGCCACATTAATTCGCATATTCGGCTCGTAAACAACAAAGCCGATTAGATTATCAATCACCGGCGGTACGCGTTCCGCGTTCCATTCACGCTGCACATGTTGCGTTGGAATTGGATTTCGATCTGAAGTTTCGCCAATCCCAAAGCAAACTTGCGGCTTATGTCCGGGCCGGCGATGTTAAGTACGGATAATTAAAATTGAATTATGAAAGAGTATCGCGTGACGGGATTTCGATTTTATCTCCGAACGATTAAATCGCTGATTAAAACGGCCCCGGGGGGATGTTTGACAACGATTGAAATTTCATTGTTGGCCTAATTCTAATCGGGCCGGAATTGCGAAGTTAAACAGAGACCGGGTCGCATAATTTCGAGCAAACAAATAGCGCGCGGCAAGAAACGATGTGATTGGGGTCTGGGTACTTACCTAGTCGTTCCTTTGCCGCCGTTCAGTCGTGGGAAGATCAGTAAGATAGCTGCCGGGGGTTGTACGCCCTTATCGGGGGTTGGAACACGGGTCAAATATTTGCCGCGACACAACGCGGCACGTAACGATTGGCTCGCAGCCCCGTCCCCCTCCGTTTAACTGGATCACCGAGCCAGCCCGCTAATTTATTTGGACTCGGCACTGGTATTTGTTGTTAATTAATCTTCGACTTTTACGCGTGGATGATTAACCTAGTTAAGCCCGAGTTCGGGGAGTTGCCGAAAATCTGAAGACAAATATTTGGGAAGAAAGCAGGAAGTCTAGCAAGTTTCATACTTGCAGATTATTGCGTGGGAGAATGTGAGACATCACAGGAATTGATGGTATAAAATATGTATAGAGTGCAACACGAAGCGTGACCATTTTTCTTTTTTTTTTTTAGATAAAATAACATGGTCAAAGAGAGATTGTATCCATTTTTTTTCAAACGTTTTTGTTTACAGAGTTTATCAAAAGCTCTGAAAATTGTACACCAGTGCGTTTCTCTTTAACCGAGAGGCCGTGGTCGTGTGGCGATTAACTATTGACGCTAGCGAAAAGATCTTTAGACACAAGTTGTAGCTCTTGTTATCAGATATAAGAAAGTCTTATGCAATTTCTCCTTCTAATTCCAGTCGTTAAGGAATAGTTCGCGATGATCGAAATGATTAATCGACAATTATTACTCCTGAAGTATTCGAGATAGGAAAAACTGTATACGACTTTTTTGCAAAGAAATAACAATATCTACAACTTTTTCGAAATTCCGAAAAAAAAGAATTTTTAATTTTTCCGAGATTTTTCCAAGGTGTATGCCTTCAGATTCTTCGAAATTCTCGTTTTTTGCAAATAATTGCTTACATGTTGGCGCTAGCGAAAAGTGTTTCAAACAAAAGTTGTAGGTACTATCAATAGCAACAACTTTTATATAAAACATTTTTTTCTATCGTCAATAGATTACGAATTTTTCACAAAAAACGAAAAATCAGTTTTTTGCAAACTAATCGTAAATTATCGACTCTAGAGAAAAATGTTTCAGATAAAAGTCGTAGTCCTAATCGTCAACTACAAATAAGATTCTGCACAATTTTCTCGTAAGTTTAAGGATTTAGAAGTAATTGAGGAAAAACGAAATGTTTTGTCAATAGTTCGCTATTTCGTCAACGGATAGTCGAGTTTCTTCAGAATCAATAAAATGCCAATTAATCATATTTAACTCACTAACTACCATAGTTAGAAGAAAAATTCATAGAACCTTTCTTGTAGAGGACGTCAATACTTACAACTTTTGTTTGAAACTTTTTTCGTTAGGATGAAAAACAAGTATTGCATTGTTCATTTATTAATCAACTTCTCTGCGACCATGGATTAAATACCTCGCGATACGATATCTGTGAGTCAGAGAGATTAGGTTTCTAATAGATAAATAATAATAAATATCAGAAAATCAATTTCACCAATACTGATGACGCAAGGTCATTCGTAGTAGTCACGTTTACGTAGAACGTCGCGCGTGAGTCACGGGACGATTCACCTTTGATCAATGTAATCGCGCACGAGAGGTGCATCCGCGCGGGCCGATTCACCGAACGTGGATGACAAAAAAGAAAGAGGAGAGAAAAAAACCTGTCGGCTAGGCGGCTGAAGAGGTGGAGAGGCGCGACGTTGGGACAAAGACAACGCGAACTGTCAAGCGGAGAGCACTTAGACCCCCATTATTTCTAATCCATAAAGTGGCCGCGCGTTCCTGGGGTATTTCCAGGTACGCCTCCTTCCCTACCGGCCGTGAACGAGTTTCCCCGGAATAATGGGTACGCGTGTCTATATTCCAGCGGTGATCGAGTGATTCCATCGGAGAGGCTGCACTTAACCCGCGTTATCTGTAAACCATAAACTTCACACTTGGTGGACCGAGACGATTCCCAGCGTTTCGCCCGGTGTACATGTTTCTCTTCCAGTGGCTGGGCACGCGAGAAGTAGGTACACAGAACCCGATTTGTCGATGGCGCAGACCTGAAACCTTGTTTGTCGTCGCGCTCCGGGCTCCGCCGCCGCCGCCGTCGTAAATATCGAGTTCTCTCGCGTTACGCCGCAAGACGAACGTCGCAGGCCACCGACGTTTAATCAGCGGGCTGAAAATAATTTGACAAACCGAGAACGGAACGTTAATAAATATAACCGAGCGAGATTGATAAAAAAATCTATTATTCATTCGCCGGCGCACGCGATTGGGGGGGAGGGAGAAACGCTCGCTGGCCGATAAAGGGTTCTAACGTTCGTTCGGATCACGCGATCACGAAAACGGTTAATAAAAATGTGCGCTCGCCGTTTTCGCGNGTCGCAGGCCACCGACGTTTAATCAGCGGGCTGAAAATAATTTGACAAACTGAGAACGGAACGTTAATAAATATAACCGAGCGAGATTGATAAAAAAATCTATTATTCATTCGCCGGCGCACGCGATTAGGGGGAGGGAGAAACGCTCGCTGCCCGATAAAGGGTTCTAACGTTCGTTCGGATCACGCGATCACGAAAACGGTTAATAAAAATGTGCGCTCGCCGTTTTCGCCNGCCGCCGCCGCCGTCGTAAATATCGAGTTCTCTCGCGTTACGCCGCAAGACGAACGTCGCAGGCCACCGACGTTTAATCAGCGGGCTGAAAATAATTTGACAAACCGAGAACGGAACGTTAATAAATATAACCGAGCGAGATTGATAAAAAAATCTATTATTCATTCGCCGGCGCACGCGATTGGGGGGGAGGGAGAAACGCTCGCTGGCCGATAAAGGGTTCTAACGTTCGTTCGGATCACGCGATCACGAAAACGGTTAATAAAAATGTGCGCTCGCCGTTTTCGCGAGCGAGCGTGTGCCCCGCACAATGCCGGGAATCTTAAGCAGTGGAACGCTCGCCGCTTTAACGACGCGCGCGGATCAACTACTCGAAACACAAAACACGTTCCCTCGGCAGCCTCTTTGCTGCCGGCGCGGAGCAAATGAAAGGAAATCAATAAATCTGCCGAAGCGGCCGCGCCGGATTAAATAAACGGGCTCTCTCTCTCTCTCTCCATTGGCTAACTTTTAACCTCACTCCGGGAGGGTTTCTTACCCGCGGCTTTAACACCCCGGCAGCGGCGAGCCTTTCACCCGACGCGCTCAATCAATCTCCGTCCGCGATTTTTTCTACTGATAAGTGTACACGTCACGGGCTGGACTCCGTGCATAAATTGGGAGAAGTTGAACGTGAAAAGTCGCGCGATATTTGTTTCGGTTGGAAGGAGACTGCGGGGAATAAAGCGCAACACAGCTGGTCAATATAAACGCGGTACATGGCTCGTCCCCGTAATCCGGCAATCTTTTTCGAGCCCAATAGCAGTTCCCTTTGTCCCGTTTCGCCGCGCCGTTTCCATCCCCTCAATCTTGCCGATAAGTCGATGAAACGGTAAAATAAACAGCTCCGCCTCACCCCCGCGAAGAATTATCTTCCTGTTTGTGTCCGTCCGTCGTATACGTATCGATTTTTCCGCTCCCTTCGAGAGTCCGTTGTGAAATGGGGAAAAAATATCTCAGCCTGATAAGTCGAACGGGATGGGGGGAAAAATAAAGGGCAAGAGAAATGAGCGCCGTTTTACGACCGTCTCGTTGACTTAACCGAACGTCTCGGACCTTTGACTATATATACCTGGACTGCCAGTTGCATAGGCTGCCCATGTTAAAAACGCGATGCCAACACTGTTCCGTGTGAGACACATAAGGAGGTTCTATCGGTAACAGTTTTATAATTACGAAAGTGTATGAAACCGATAGAGGAGAAAGTGAACGGGAACTATTGAATGTCGAAGTGTAATCTCTGGAATTGAAAATTAATATAAAACAAGAACGATTATAAAAATTCAAGTTATTATAATAAGTATTTATTGTGTTTGAACGTTTGTAAACGTTATAAAAGTTATTTTATTTTTAAGCAAAATGTTTTCATGTTGACATGAGAGAATTTCATTAAAAAATAAAGAAATTTATAATTTTCTTATGATTTATGATGATCTAGTTTTGTTTTTTAATGTATTCTATAGTTATTTATTTATTTATATACGGGTCCATTGGCCCTTTACAAGTAATGGTAATATAAAGAGCAGAACAAAAAAAGAAAAGAAAGATTTACATACTCCGAAAACTTCAGTTATAATCAGTTATAATCAGTTATAATCAGTTATAAGAAAATTGTAAATTTATTTCATTTTAATAAGTCCCATTGGATTTTCCTTGTCCCAGTATTGGCTTTTCCTGTCCCACTTCAGGACAAACCCCAAAAAATCCTGTCCCACTAAAGGACAATCTGACTACCTTTGAAAATATCCTTTTATACGTAAATTGAGCACAAAGTTAATACAAGGTATTTCTTTTCTAGTCGATTAAATAATGTATTATAATAATTACTCGTTATGACATTTTTCGTACGAAAAATTAGAATTTACTATCTTAAAATTGTGTTTACGCGGATTAGGTGTTCTTAACTGTCCCAGTAATGGTCAGTTTACCTTATACACTCGGTACCAATTTCCTACCATTCCAACGTAACCGTGAAGTGATTTTTCATTTTTTATCCCACCAATAATCGTTTGGAAACGAGGAATTTCCTGGCGCGCGAGGCAAATTCCTCGGACGGGTTTCGTCCCTGAAGGAGAACCGATCCCGCAGAAATTGTATCGACAGACCGGTTCGATTGCACGGGAATTCCAGGCCCGCGGGGTTCGTACGGTTTCCTCGGGGCGTTGAAAAATTTGTGGCTCTCCGAAATAACCTGTTCAATTAATTGTTCCGCCGATTGAACGGGCGCCGCCGCCGATCGGCACCCTTCTTTCGCTTGTAAACGGCATCGAGTCCCGCAGGAAACGCCCGGGCGCAAGGGTTGCCCGGCGTGGGGAGGGTTGGGGGGGGGGTCAGGTGGTGTCAGTCGATAAATCAAGGGCTCGGATAAATCAAATCGGCCGGCGAGGGGGCGGAGGGACGTTCCGCACTCGCGGCCGCATTTTTATACGTCGTCGGCCGGCCGAATAAAATTCAATCAGGCCTGGTTTTCGGCCGCGGTGCAGATTTTATAATGCCCGATCGCGGATCCGGGCACGGTCCGCGCGTTTCACCGATATCCGCTCCGTTTCGACCGATTTAACCGGGCCGCGATCGGGGGCCGCGCGATTTTTAAAATCGATCAACACGAAGGACGGCGACGCGATTCCATTGTTAAAGCACGTTAAAGGTATCCGATATTTATCGTTCGCCTAAAATCGCGATCGACTAAATGAAAGTAGTCGATTGTTAAAAGATAACGGTGATATAAAGAACGAGATTTCACTTGCAATTATGACGAGGAAGCGTGCATCGTCCTTGACTCGCGGCCGCTAGCCTGATAACGCATTTTTATCCGATAACTATCAGCAGTTGATAAACCGCGTACAGCAGATGCCGTGACGCTTGGTACTTTGTAATTGCGCTCTATACGTCATACATAGTTTTCTTTTTCTGGGAGTGAATCATTTACACGATTAAGCGATTTATATATATACTTACGTGTTCTCGTTTGCACTCGGGTGCGCCTCCTTGTTTTGCAAGTGTTGCGCGTTTCGACTCAGCAGTAGTGGTTGTGAACGTGTTG
>SMSR01013582.1:0-16969 GCA_019453355.1 Ceratina japonica | reverse complement strand
TTTTTTTTTTTATCAGCTACGTACAGCGTCTCGTGTACCGGTTGGGGAAAAAATTGTATTTAAATAACTGGCGCAAGAGATTCTGCGGGGAGAAACAGTGGCGGGGGGATCGATTTTCTATCCGAAGACGGCTATAAACTTCTCGGCTCCTGGCATCCTTCGACGGAACCGTCTGAAAACGGTTCGAAGTGGCCTCATTAAGGGAAGGACGGCCGAAGATGCATTACGTGGTCCCTGGTGTTGGCACTGCGGCAAAAGGAAAGAAGGAAAAGGAGCCGGCGAGTCCTTGGATCGGGGCGCTCGCTCGCCGGGAGCTGGCCGAGGATAACCTCGGCGCGGCGCGACCCAGTTTCCACCGGGATACGGAAGGTCCGCAGGGAGGAATGCCAGGCCGGCGCGTTAACTCCCCGAATAAATTATCCAAGGAGGTCGTGTCGGTATTTATCGCGCGTACCGGAATCACGACCGGTCCGCGCACGCAACGACCCCGAAGCGGTTCGCTCCGACCGAAGGGATCATCTTCCGATGGACCCGCGGCCTGGAACCAACGCGATTTACCACAGCGACGTTTCAGTTCGACGACAGTTCTTCGAATCAACCAAATTTACCTCAAAATCACTTTCCAAATTAATTTAAATACTCGTTTGTCTTAAGGTAGTTAGTCCACAAACTCAAAGTACTGGACATCATTATGAAAAAAATATATTTGATTCTTGAAATAACAAAAATTGTTACAGGATTTTTAACAACTCCGATTACCGAACTCATTTTCAAGAAAAAAATAATTGAACTTGCTTCGTTTTACACGCTGTGTTGTTTCTTAGAGCATAAGGGGGATATAACCCCTTAAGTAGTACAAGTCAACGATTTCTAAGAAAGTGCCTTTTAGAGCCTGAGAAACGGTACCAAATGATCGTGGTACCAATGTTTAACATAATTCTCCACAAACTCAAAGTACTGGAGATCATTATGAAAAAAATATATTTGATTCTTGAAATAACAAAAATTGTTATAGGATTTTTTACAACTCCGATTACCGAACTCATTTTCAAGAAAAAAATACTTAAAGTTGATTCGTTTTACACGCTGTGTTGTATGTAGCGCACTATTATGTGTAATATTATTAACACATTGGGTGATGGGCAGTTTTTTGCGAGGATAGCCCGGCCAAGCTTCCTGGAAAGATAGGGTTATTATTTCCTAGAACCGCGTAACAGCTGTCTAGACGCGGAATGTGGGTCAGCGTAACTGTACCGAGGTGCGAGAGGGACGGGAACTGCGACGAAAAATTACTCTTGACATTGCGCAACGGTATCTCCGAAACCGGAAGTCGCGTCCAGATAAACGGGACGGTATTTCAGATAGAAACTTGCCGCGCTTCTCGTCGTGGAATCCCCGCCGTGACATCGTCGTTTATTAGGAAGCAGTCGCTACAGGCGTTTCGCATGAATATTAAAAATAGAAATGACGATATCTCCAGAACCGGAAGTGGAGCTCTGTCACTCCTCGTGGTCGATTCGCTGGCGAAGATTTTTCAATATGATGTAATACAATTTATACAGTGTTCTCCATTTAAGTCGAGATTGTAAAAAATTTCGAAAACAGGTGATTTCGGAATTTATTTCCAAAAGTTCGCTGTTTCGACGCTGGGACGGCTGGCAGCATTCCTCAATTACTCCCAAATTATTGGACCTATGGGGAAATCGCATAGAACCTTTTTCATAGCCAACGACTAGAGCTACAGATTCTCTATCAAACGTTTTTCGCTGGCGTCAATAGTTTTCGACTATTTCGCAAATATTTTGCGAAAAACTGTTTTTCCGTGTTTTGTCAATAACTCGTCAACTATTGACGATACAAAAAACTGTTTCGAACAAAAGTTATGCACCTTTTCGCGTAGAATGTGATTCCGGAACAAAAAATGTGGGTTTATGATAAAAAGAAAGACAAAATGACCTTGAAAACGCCCACGCGTTAAAAAACTAGTAGTGCTATCTGACTCTCCACTCGAAACACTAAAGGACGTGCGCCAATTCATTTTCTTTTTAAATCATCATTTTTCACAATCTCGATTTAAATGGTACACCCTGCATAAATTGAATTTGGATGGGAATAATAATTTACCTCTCACTACGGAGAGTAACATTTCGTTCGAACATCAGCAACAAATATCTGGTCGCAGGGAGGAGGCAGTTGATCGCCCCATCGGCTATTCTTTGACGTCTGTTAGATAATTCTCTCACCTTTAATTAGTCTATTGTGTACCGGCGACCGGTCGGATTCCCCTGGAAATTCAAATAGTTCCCTTTGTCGTCGCGTCACAAGTACGGATTCACGATCGCAACAAAGCTGGAATCTGGCTTCGGCCGAGCTCAATGGCGATCGACCGATCGTAACCACGTCTTCGAGAGCCGGTATATGTATATACACCAGACGAGCGATGCAGGCTCAGTGCGCGACCAAGTATCGAAGGCTGGGATCTGCGTAATGGAATCAAACATAGTTATTTCGCTTCGATTAAATTCCAATCTCTTTCCCCCGGTACTACCCTTTTCTTTTTTCCCCCGCGATGAACATCGAGAGCTATATTCGACTCGCATCGCCGTCGGAATAATAATAACCGGCGGAGCGAGAGCGGCATTTAGCCTCAGAGATCGATCGACGTCAGTTTCGCGCATGCAGTCCACGTACAGAGCGAGCTACCTAGCCAGGCCGCGCGCGCTCTCGAAAAACTTCGGTTTATGCGTTCGCTTAGGAGCATTCAATAAGGTAAACATCTATTGATTCGATCGGACGTGCCTCGCCGGAATACCGACGAGGCGAATTAATCAGACGGAATAAGGCTCGCAAACCAGGGCATCGATGCTACGAAAATCGAGTTCTATACTTCGTTCAAAGGGTTACAAGGGAGTAAAGTGGTTGATTATTCCCGCGGGTTGGTTTAGTCACTGTATATGCGTGAGAAAAGAGCGACTTCAGTCCCGCTTTTGAGGAAATAAAGTGGTAAGTCATGAATACAGAATTTCCTATCAAATTTCCAACCAACCCCCGTCGTTTCCGAGGTTCATCCTTGCGTTTCATCCCTTGTCCGGAGGTTTACACCCTTGCGAGCCGCGCGACGATAATCCGGCTGCGGCGGTCAATCATCGGCGGACCGCCGTTTAATTAATCCGTCGAATTCGTATTTGGCGGGGTTCGCGCCGGCCCGTTTATCCGCGGGGATTTAGCGGCGTCGAAACGAAACCGCGCGGTACACTTGTAATTCCGCCGCGGCGGCGATTCCGATCGGGCCGCGCGCGCACCAGTTTTATCGGTTATCACGCGGGGAGGCCCGGCTGCATTTGATTGCCCGATAACGACCCATTGTACCCGCTGCGAAAACGCTCCCCCACTGAATTCCCAAGCATTTTATACATTAATATTCCGCCGCGAAAGGCCACGCGCTCGTATTTTGTATTTTCACCGGCCGAAAATGAAATTCCATTGTCCCACGCGGTTTTCACGCGAAACGTCATTACGCGGCCTCTCCTTATTATTCGCGCGCGCGCGCGCGAGTCGCCCACTCCCCCCTCTTTCAATGGGACATTCCTTTGGATCCTGCGAGACGCGGTAAACATGGGACGAAATTATTATTCAAATACGAAATTAAATGGACGGACAATAAAAAAGGTGATTCACGGCGAGCGCGGGGGAAAAAACGGCGACACTCTGCTCCGCGTAAATTCATCACCCCGTCGACGCTTTTATCTTCTTTATTCTCTCTCTCTAGCCGCGCGTGTACGCGCGCCTGCAGGGGGATGTATAGGAATTCTCTTAGAACGGGTGTTGCCATCTCTATTTCCTACACCCTCTCGCGACTGTTTTTACTCTTGAACTTCTGCACAACGAACTCAGCTGCACATGCTCGTCGGCCCGATAACTGGATTGCTCGCTTTTTACGTGTGAACGCTGCCATTCGGATTTCCAGATCTTTCAATACCATAATTTTTGTGTATTAATTTAGTTTATTCCAGCATTTGCGGGAAATAAAATATATGCGTAAGAAAAGAGCCAGTTTAGTCCCGCTTTTGAGGGAGTAAAGTGGCTATTATAGGTAAGCCGTGAAAAAAGTATTTTATTCCCGCATTTGGGGGAGATAAAGTACTTTATTCCTGCATATGCGGTGAAGAATAATGAACGAGTTTACTCTCTTCTTGCATAAGTTACTATTATTGTCTCTTCTGATCTTAATTTTTGCATTTTAATACTTTAGGAAGAAATTTAGGGGTATGTGTCGCTATTATTATCGCTTTATCGACTGGCTTCAGCTCTTTCAGTACCATAATTTTTGTGTATTAATTTATTTTATTCCCGCATTTGCGGGAGGGAGTAACAAGGGAGTAAAGTCGTTGATTATTCCCAAGGGTGGGTTTACTAATCAGCCAAGGGAATGATCGACTTTACTCCCGTGTTGCATATACGACTTTATTCACGGCTTAACTGTATAGCCACTTTATTTTCTTGTACCAAAAAAATCATATCATTACAATCAACTGAAAATATATCCAATATTTCAAATGTAAATGTTTCTGAACGTGTTTGGCTATTAAAATTTTGTCAAGCTTTCAAAATAAATAACGCATATCGCGGGAATAAAGTATATGCGTGAGGAAAGAGCCACTTTTGTCCCACTTTTGAGGGAATAAAGTGGCTATTATAGATAAGCCGTGAATAAAGTATTTTATTCCCACATATGCGGTGGGGAATAATGAACGACTTTACTCCCTCGTTACCTATAACCTACTATTATTGCTTCTGATCTTAATTCTTGCATTTTAATAATTTATGAAAAGATTTAGTAGTACGTGTCGCTATTATTATCGCTTTATCGACTGGTTCTCAGAAAATATTCACGAGCCCGATATATCGTTGGGTGGAAAAAGGGTTCTTGGAAAGCAATATTTGGCAAGAAGCGGGCGGCATTCTTGCCTCGGTCAGAGCCACTGTATCACGGCGAGTAGCCGCGGATACAGGCCAGATATTTATGTTTGCGCCCGCGTTCCGGGGGAGGATATGCTGCGGGACGACGACGCGACGGTACGGGAGCAGCAAGCAGTCAGTCGATCGGCCGGCGTGGCGGGCGCAATGTATTGTTTTCGGATATTCTTCGGTTCATTCTCTTTTGTTTCGCGTTCCAGCGGCCGGCTATCCACTTGCGCGGCGCAGCGTGCAGGTTCGAACAAATAAAGGCGAATCCGTAGGGAGGGCTCGGACCCTCTCTCTGTGTTCAGACGTCTCGTCGCCCGACCGGCTGCCTGCCTGTTGTACACCCGCCCCTCTCTCTCTCTCTCTCTGTGTCTCTCTGTGCGCCCGAACCGCACTGCCGTATTTACATTCGCCGATATCGGCCCCGGCTTTCGGTATTTTAAAAGCTGTTTTAAGCTGCAGCCAAGCACTGGGACCAACGGGCTGACTTTATCGGGAACGACGTCGCGAATTAGCCCCGGCGCCCGGGCTTTCTCTCTCGCGATACGGCCTCCGGCGATACATCCCCAGGGTTTTAGAACGAATTTACCACTCGCGGCCTTTCCTTTTTTTCACGATCGAACGCACTCCCGACGTTTTGTTATCGACAGCGTTCTGATATTCCCTTATCTAATGCGAAGTTCGCCAATGTTCTCAATAGTCAATTACACCGAGAACGTGTGTGCAACAAAAATAATTGTGTATAATAATAATAATGGTGCGTAATATAATAAGTATAAGTAATAGTGCGTTATGCGACGAGGGAGTAAAGTCGTTGATTATTCCCGCATATGCGAGAATAAAATACTTCGTTTCTTGTATATGCGGGAAAAAAGAGCCGCTTTAGCCCCGCTTCTCAGTGAATAAAGTGTCTATTACAGATAAACCGTGAATAAAAATACTAAATGTGTTGTAAAAAGTAAGTGTTGACATGTTTAAGTTTGAGAAGTGAATGATTAATTTCGCGGCAGTATTGAGACGATTCGAGGAGAGCATTCGTGGAACAGTGGATTATAATGGAGGACGCCCGGAGCGAGAATCCGGCTCGTGCCCTGGGGGGTCACAGGGTCCTACATTTCGGGATCGAACTTAGACGGTGTAAACGAGAATGGCACCACTTTCCACCTACTTACTTCCTCTTAAGCTTCCGATAGACATGCCTGTGGCGAACGATCAGCCGGAAGCTTAAAATCTCTTAGAGGAGAGCAAAGCTAGCCTAAGTGGTTCAGCCTCGGACGCGAGATTAAAATGTCGCTGGAGAAAGGGTCTAATTGAACGTCAATTACTCACCGAAAGTCCCTTCAACCGCGTACCCGATCTCTCATTATTTCCGTGATAATAGAAATTGTCTTAGGGTGGTCCTGTACCAACTGTAGCAGTCAAAATAAAACTCAAGCGAAGAAAGTATTATTAACGATATATTTTCTATGGTAAAATTCTTAGATTATTATTTTATATTGATTTTTAAGGAAAGAAAAGTAGCAATTGATGTAATTAGTTTTTCAAGCATTATCAAGATGGATTTTATTTTTCGCAATTAAGGCAGTTGTATCGCGCAGGGCTTTGCTTAAACTTTTTTTTAAAGCTATAGTAGTCTTTTAGATTATACGAAAATAAAAATTTCTTTCCTTTGAAAAAAAGAGATCTGACGAACAGAAACTGAGATATTTGCAGTTAAGGTGGTCCTTTACCAACTGTAGTAATCAAAATGAAAGTCAAATAAAGAAAGAATTAATAATAATATATTTTCTATAGTAAAATTCTAAAATTATTATTTTATTATGATTTTTAAGAAAAGAAAAGTAGCAATTGATGTAATTAGTTTTTCAAACATTATCAAGATGGATTTTATTTTTCGCAATTAAGGCAGTTGTACCGCGCAGGGCTTTACTTAAATTTTTTTTTAAAGCTATAGTAGTCTTTTAGATTATACGAAAATAAAAATTTCTTTCCTTTGAAAAAAAGAGATCTGACGAACAGAAACTGAGATATTTGCAGTTAAGGTGGTCCTTTACCAACTGTAGTAATCAAAATGAAAGTCAAATAAAGAAAGAATTAATAATAATATATTTTCTATAGTAAAATTCTAAAATTATTATTTTATTATGATTTTTAAGAAAAGAAAAGTAGCAATTGATGTAATTAGTTTTTCAAACATTATCAAGATGGATTTTATTTTTCGCAATTAAGGCAGTTGTACCGCGCAGGGCTTTACTTAAATTTTTTTTTAAAGCTATAGTAGTCTTTTAGATTATACGAAAATAAAAATTTCTTTCCTTTGAAAAAAAGAGATCTGACGAACAGAAACTGAGATATTTGCAGTTAAGGTGGTCCTTTACCAACTGTAGTAATCAAAATGAAAGTCAAATAAAGAAAGAATTAATAATAATATATTTTCTATAGTAAAATTCTAAAATTATTATTTTATTATGATTTTTAAGAAAAGAAAAGTAGCAATTGATGTAATTAGTTTTTCAAACATTATCAAGATGGATTTTATTTTTCGCAATTAAGGCAGTTGTACCGCGCAGGGCTTTACTTAAATTTTTTTTTAAAGCTATAGTAGTCTTTTAGATTATACGAAAATAAAAATTTCTTTCCTTTGAAAAAAAGAGATCTGACGAACAGAAACTGAGATATTTGCAGTTAAGGTGGTCCTTTACCAACTGTAGTAATCAAAATGAAAGTCAAATAAAGAAAGAATTAATAATAATATATTTTCTATAGTAAAATTCTAAAATTATTATTTTATTATGATTTTTAAGAAAAGAAAAGTAGCAATTGATGTAATTAGTTTTTCAAACATTATCAAGATGGATTTTATTTTTCGCAATTAAGGCAGTTGTACCGCGCAGGGCTTTACTTAAATTTTTTTTTAAAGCTATAGTAGTCTTTTAGATTATACGAAAATAAAAATTTCTTTCCTTTGAAAAAAAGAGATCTGACGAACAGAAACTGAGATATTTGCAGTTAAGGTGGTCCTTTACCAACTGTAGTAATCAAAATGAAAGTCAAATAAAGAAAGAATTAATAATAATATATTTTCTATAGTAAAATTCTAAAATTATTATTTTATTATGATTTTTAAGAAAAGAAAAGTAGCAATTGATGTAATTAGTTTTTCAAACATTATCAAGATGGATTTTATTTTTCGCAATTAAGGCAGTTGTACCGCGCAGGGCTTTACTTAAATTTTTTTTTAAAGCTATAGTAGTCTTTTAGATTATACGAAAATAAAAATTTCTTTCCTTTGAAAAAAAGAGATCTGACGAACAGAAACTGAGATATTTGCAGTTAAGGTGGTCCTTTACCAACTGTAGTAATCAAAATGAAAGTCAAATAAAGAAAGAATTAATAATAATATATTTTCTATAGTAAAATTCTAAAATTATTATTTTATTATGATTTTTAAGAAAAGAAAAGTAGCAATTGATGTAATTAGTTTTTCAAACATTATCAAGATGGATTTTATTTTTCGCAATTAAGGCAGTTGTACCGCGCAGGGCTTTACTTAAATTTTTTTTTAAAGCTATAGTAGTCTTTTAGATTATACGAAAATAAAAATTTCTTTCCTTTGAAAAAAAGAGATCTGACGAACAGAAACTGAGATATTTGCAGTTAAGGTGGTCCTTTACCAACTGTAGTAATCAAAATGAAAGTCAAATAAAGAAAGAATTAATAATAATATATTTTCTATAGTAAAATTCTAAAATTATTATTTTATTATGATTTTTAAGAAAAGAAAAGTAGCAATTGATGTAATTAGTTTTTCAAACATTATCAAGATGGATTTTATTTTTCGCAATTAAGGCAGTTGTACCGCGCAGGGCTTTACTTAAATTTTTTTTTAAAGCTATAGTAGTCTTTTAGATTATACGAAAATAAAAATTTCTTTCCTTTGAAAAAAAGAGATCTGACGAACAGAAACTGAGATATTTGCAGTTAAGGTGGTCCTTTACCAACTGTAGTAATCAAAATGAAAGTCAAATAAAGAAAGAATTAATAATAATATATTTTCTATAGTAAAATTCTAAAATTATTATTTTATTATGATTTTTAAGAAAAGAAAAGTAGCAATTGATGTAATTAGTTTTTCAAACATTATCAAGATGGATTTTATTTTTCGCAATTAAGGCAGTTGTACCGCGCAGGGCTTTACTTAAATTTTTTTTTAAAGCTATAGTAGTCTTTTAGATTATACGAAAATAAAAATTTCTTTCCTTTGAAAAAAAGAGATCTGACGAACAGAAACTGAGATATTTGCAGTTAAGGTGGTCCTTTACCAACTGTAGTAATCAAAATGAAAGTCAAATAAAGAAAGAATTAATAATAATATATTTTCTATAGTAAAATTCTAAAATTATTATTTTATTATGATTTTTAAGAAAAGAAAAGTAGCAATTGATGTAATTAGTTTTTCAAACATTATCAAGATGGATTTTATTTTTCGCAATTAAGGCAGTTGTACCGCGCAGGGCTTTACTTAAATTTTTTTTTAAAGCTATAGTAGTCTTTTAGATTATACGAAAATAAAAATTTCTTTCCTTTGAAAAAAAGAGATCTGACGAACAGAAACTGAGATATTTGCAGTTAAGGTGGTCCTTTACCAACTGTAGTAATCAAAATGAAAGTCAAATAAAGAAAGAATTAATAATAATATATTTTCTATAGTAAAATTCTAAAATTATTATTTTATTATGATTTTTAAGAAAAGAAAAGTAGCAATTGATGTAATTAGTTTTTCAAACATTATCAAGATGGATTTTATTTTTCGCAATTAAGGCAGTTGTACCGCGCAGGGCTTTACTTAAATTTTTTTTTAAAGCTATAGTAGTCTTTTAGATTATACGAAAATAAAAATTTCTTTCCTTTGAAAAAAAGAGATCTGACGAACAGAAACTGAGATATTTGCAGTTAAGGTGGTCCTTTACCAACTGTAGTAATCAAAATGAAAGTCAAATAAAGAAAGAATTAATAATAATATATTTTCTATAGTAAAATTCTAAAATTATTATTTTATTATGATTTTTAAGAAAAGAAAAGTAGCAATTGATGTAATTAGTTTTTCAAACATTATCAAGATGGATTTTATTTTTCGCAATTAAGGCAGTTGTACCGCGCAGGGCTTTACTTAAATTTTTTTTTAAAGCTATAGTAGTCTTTTAGATTATACGAAAATAAAAATTTCTTTCCTTTGAAAAAAAGAGATCTGACGAACAGAAACTGAGATATTTGCAGTTAAGGTGGTCCTTTACCAACTGTAGTAATCAAAATGAAAGTCAAATAAAGAAAGAATTAATAATAATATATTTTCTATAGTAAAATTCTAAAATTATTATTTTATTATGATTTTTAAGAAAAGAAAAGTAGCAATTGATGTAATTAGTTTTTCAAACATTATCAAGATGGATTTTATTTTTCGCAATTAAGGCAGTTGTACCGCGCAGGGCTTTACTTAAATTTTTTTTTAAAGCTATAGTAGTCTTTTAGATTATACGAAAATAAAAATTTCTTTCCTTTGAAAAAAAGAGATCTGACGAACAGAAACTGAGATATTTGCAGTTAAGGTGGTCCTTTACCAACTGTAGTAATCAAAATGAAAGTCAAATAAAGAAAGAATTAATAATAATATATTTTCTATAGTAAAATTCTAAAATTATTATTTTATTATGATTTTTAAGAAAAGAAAAGTAGCAATTGATGTAATTAGTTTTTCAAACATTATCAAGATGGATTTTATTTTTCGCAATTAAGGCAGTTGTACCGCGCAGGGCTTTACTTAAATTTTTTTTTAAAGCTATAGTAGTCTTTTAGATTATACGAAAATAAAAATTTCTTTCCTTTGAAAAAAAGAGATCTGACGAACAGAAACTGAGATATTTGCAGTTAAGGTGGTCCTTTACCAACTGTAGTAATCAAAATGAAAGTCAAATAAAGAAAGAATTAATAATAATATATTTTCTATAGTAAAATTCTAAAATTATTATTTTATTATGATTTTTAAGAAAAGAAAAGTAGCAATTGATGTAATTAGTTTTTCAAACATTATCAAGATGGATTTTATTTTTCGCAATTAAGGCAGTTGTACCGCGCAGGGCTTTACTTAAATTTTTTTTTAAAGCTATAGTAGTCTTTTAGATTATACGAAAATAAAAATTTCTTTCCTTTGAAAAAAAGAGATCTGACGAACAGAAACTGAGATATTTGCAGTTAAGGTGGTCCTTTACCAACTGTAGTAATCAAAATGAAAGTCAAATAAAGAAAGAATTAATAATAATATATTTTCTATAGTAAAATTCTAAAATTATTATTTTATTATGATTTTTAAGAAAAGAAAAGTAGCAATTGATGTAATTAGTTTTTCAAACATTATCAAGATGGATTTTATTTTTCGCAATTAAGGCAGTTGTACCGCGCAGGGCTTTACTTAAATTTTTTTTTAAAGCTATAGTAGTCTTTTAGATTATACGAAAATAAAAATTTCTTTCCTTTGAAAAAAAGAGATCTGACGAACAGAAACTGAGATATTTGCAGTTAAGGTGGTCCTTTACCAACTGTAGTAATCAAAATGAAAGTCAAATAAAGAAAGAATTAATAATAATATATTTTCTATAGTAAAATTCTAAAATTATTATTTTATTATGATTTTTAAGAAAAGAAAAGTAGCAATTGATGTAATTAGTTTTTCAAACATTATCAAGATGGATTTTATTTTTCGCAATTAAGGCAGTTGTACCGCGCAGGGCTTTACTTAAATTTTTTTTTAAAGCTATAGTAGTCTTTTAGATTATACGAAAATAAAAATTTCTTTCCTTTGAAAAAAAGAGATCTGACGAACAGAAACTGAGATATTTGCAGTTAAGGTGGTCCTTTACCAACTGTAGTAATCAAAATGAAAGTCAAATAAAGAAAGAATTAATAATAATATATTTTCTATAGTAAAATTCTAAAATTATTATTTTATTATGATTTTTAAGAAAAGAAAAGTAGCAATTGATGTAATTAGTTTTTCAAACATTATCAAGATGGATTTTATTTTTCGCAATTAAGGCAGTTGTACCGCGCAGGGCTTTACTTAAATTTTTTTTTAAAGCTATAGTAGTCTTTTAGATTATACGAAAATAAAAATTTCTTTCCTTTGAAAAAAAGAGATCTGACGAACAGAAACTGAGATATTTGCAGTTAAGGTGGTCCTTTACCAACTGTAGTAATCAAAATGAAAGTCAAATAAAGAAAGAATTAATAATAATATATTTTCTATAGTAAAATTCTAAAATTATTATTTTATTATGATTTTTAAGAAAAGAAAAGTAGCAATTGATGTAATTAGTTTTTCAAACATTATCAAGATGGATTTTATTTTTCGCAATTAAGGCAGTTGTACCGCGCAGGGCTTTACTTAAATTTTTTTTTAAAGCTATAGTAGTCTTTTAGATTATACGAAAATAAAAATTTCTTTCCTTTGAAAAAAAGAGATCTGACGAACAGAAACTGAGATATTTGCAGTTAAGGTGGTCCTTTACCAACTGTAGTAATCAAAATGAAAGTCAAATAAAGAAAGAATTAATAATAATATATTTTCTATAGTAAAATTCTAAAATTATTATTTTATTATGATTTTTAAGAAAAGAAAAGTAGCAATTGATGTAATTAGTTTTTCAAACATTATCAAGATGGATTTTATTTTTCGCAATTAAGGCAGTTGTACCGCGCAGGGCTTTACTTAAATTTTTTTTTAAAGCTATAGTAGTCTTTTAGATTATACGAAAATAAAAATTTCTTTCCTTTGAAAAAAAGAGATCTGACGAACAGAAACTGAGATATTTGCAGTTAAGGTGGTCCTTTACCAACTGTAGTAATCAAAATGAAAGTCAAATAAAGAAAGAATTAATAATAATATATTTTCTATAGTAAAATTCTAAAATTATTATTTTATTATGATTTTTAAGAAAAGAAAAGTAGCAATTGATGTAATTAGTTTTTCAAACATTATCAAGATGGATTTTATTTTTCGCAATTAAGGCAGTTGTACCGCGCAGGGCTTTACTTAAATTTTTTTTTAAAGCTATAGTAGTCTTTTAGATTATACGAAAATAAAAATTTCTTTCCTTTGAAAAAAAGAGATCTGACGAACAGAAACTGAGATATTTGCAGTTAAGGTGGTCCTTTACCAACTGTAGTAATCAAAATGAAAGTCAAATAAAGAAAGAATTAATAATAATATATTTTCTATAGTAAAATTCTAAAATTATTATTTTATTATGATTTTTAAGAAAAGAAAAGTAGCAATTGATGTAATTAGTTTTTCAAACATTATCAAGATGGATTTTATTTTTCGCAATTAAGGCAGTTGTACCGCGCAGGGCTTTACTTAAATTTTTTTTTAAAGCTATAGTAGTCTTTTAGATTATACGAAAATAAAAATTTCTTTCCTTTGAAAAAAAGAGATCTGACGAACAGAAACTGAGATATTTGCAGTTAAGGTGGTCCTTTACCAACTGTAGTAATCAAAATGAAAGTCAAATAAAGAAAGAATTAATAATAATATATTTTCTATAGTAAAATTCTAAAATTATTATTTTATTATGATTTTTAAGAAAAGAAAAGTAGCAATTGATGTAATTAGTTTTTCAAACATTATCAAGATGGATTTTATTTTTCGCAATTAAGGCAGTTGTACCGCGCAGGGCTTTACTTAAATTTTTTTTTAAAGCTATAGTAGTCTTTTAGATTATACGAAAATAAAAATTTCTTTCCTTTGAAAAAAAGAGATCTGACGAACAGAAACTGAGATATTTGCAGTTAAGGTGGTCCTTTACCAACTGTAGTAATCAAAATGAAAGTCAAATAAAGAAAGAATTAATAATAATATATTTTCTATAGTAAAATTCTAAAATTATTATTTTATTATGATTTTTAAGAAAAGAAAAGTAGCAATTGATGTAATTAGTTTTTCAAACATTATCAAGATGGATTTTATTTTTCGCAATTAAGGCAGTTGTACCGCGCAGGGCTTTACTTAAATTTTTTTTTAAAGCTATAGTAGTCTTTTAGATTATACGAAAATAAAAATTTCTTTCCTTTGAAAAAAAGAGATCTGACGAACAGAAACTGAGATATTTGCAGTTAAGGTGGTCCTTTACCAACTGTAGTAATCAAAATGAAAGTCAAATAAAGAAAGAATTAATAATAATATATTTTCTATAGTAAAATTCTAAAATTATTATTTTATTATGATTTTTAAGAAAAGAAAAGTAGCAATTGATGTAATTAGTTTTTCAAACATTATCAAGATGGATTTTATTTTTCGCAATTAAGGCAGTTGTACCGCGCAGGGCTTTACTTAAATTTTTTTTTAAAGCTATAGTAGTCTTTTAGATTATACGAAAATAAAAATTTCTTTCCTTTGAAAAAAAGAGATCTGACGAACAGAAACTGAGATATTTGCAGTTAAGGTGGTCCTTTACCAACTGTAGTAATCAAAATGAAAGTCAAATAAAGAAAGAATTAATAATAATATATTTTCTATAGTAAAATTCTAAAATTATTATTTTATTATGATTTTTAAGAAAAGAAAAGTAGCAATTGATGTAATTAGTTTTTCAAACATTATCAAGATGGATTTTATTTTTCGCAATTAAGGCAGTTGTACCGCGCAGGGCTTTACTTAAATTTTTTTTTAAAGCTATAGTAGTCTTTTAGATTATACGAAAATAAAAATTTCTTTCCTTTGAAAAAAAGAGATCTGACGAACAGAAACTGAGATATTTGCAGTTAAGGTGGTCCTTTACCAACTGTAGTAATCAAAATGAAAGTCAAATAAAGAAAGAATTAATAATAATATATTTTCTATAGTAAAATTCTAAAATTATTATTTTATTATGATTTTTAAGAAAAGAAAAGTAGCAATTGATGTAATTAGTTTTTCAAACATTATCAAGATGGATTTTATTTTTCGCAATTAAGGCAGTTGTACCGCGCAGGGCTTTACTTAAATTTTTTTTTAAAGCTATAGTAGTCTTTTAGATTATACGAAAATAAAAATTTCTTTCCTTTGAAAAAAAGAGATCTGACGAACAGAAACTGAGATATTTGCAGTTAAGGTGGTCCTTTACCAACTGTAGTAATCAAAATGAAAGTCAAATAAAGAAAGAATTAATAATAATATATTTTCTATAGTAAAATTCTAAAATTATTATTTTATTATGATTTTTAAGAAAAGAAAAGTAGCAATTGATGTAATTAGTTTTTCAAACATTATCAAGATGGATTTTATTTTTCGCAATTAAGGCAGTTGTACCGCGCAGGGCTTTACTTAAATTTTTTTTTAAAGCTATAGTAGTCTTTTAGATTATACGAAAATAAAAATTTCTTTCCTTTGAAAAAAAGAGATCTGACGAACAGAAACTGAGATATTTGCAGTTAAGGTGGTCCTTTACCAACTGTAGTAATCAAAATGAAAGTCAAATAAAGAAAGAATTAATAATAATATATTTTCTATAGTAAAATTCTAAAATTATTATTTTATTATGATTTTTAAGAAAAGAAAAGTAGCAATTGATGTAATTAGTTTTTCAAACATTATCAAGATGGATTTTATTTTTCGCAATTAAGGCAGTTGTACCGCGCAGGGCNTGTCAGACATGTGGCTGATGGCGTCACCGCGCTCTCTGAGGCCGTGACTCATGCACCGAAGTGCTAACTGAAGCTTTAAGAGTCTGATGTAAGTGTGTATATTAGCGGCAAAGGAAACCGATGAGCATTCAAGAGACTGAGTAAACAAGTTAAATTCTTTTTATTGTTGTTGCTGCCAAGTTTCAGGCGCACGTGTGCTGACGTTACACTATTATTTCCGCGGATTACAGGCGGGCGTTACGAGTTTACTTTGTCAGCTCTCGAGGTACTAATTCAACAGTGTTATAAAGTATGGCGAACAATAATTATTATCGTCGTGCGACAGATAAGACGGAGGAGTTCCTTATATTTACGCGAACACTTTATTTCCCGTTCGGTAATGGTGGAAATTATCGATCTGACACATTGATTCAGTAATGGTCCAATTCCCGTCTGCCCCGCGTAAATTGCACTTCTCTTTTTTCCACGAACGATTCCGCGGGAACGTCGGTGAGTAGCTAAAATTATGGCCGAGCTTCTGCCCAGTCATTTCGCGATCCTATTGTTCATTCGTAGTTCAAAGCAGCATTACAATTCGTTTTTCGGGAGGGCGAAAAAAAAAAGAAGAACAGGGCAGATGGAATGAGGTCAGAGATTTAATTTCTCCTACCATTCAACAATTTTTTGCCTTCCGATTTCTGAAGTTTCATTTCCGGTATTAAAAGAGATATGTACGCGCGCCGGCGGTGGTACCGCGGCCAGGACGGAAAGGAATTTAAGCCATTTTGAGCGGCGGAAGCGGGCCGAGTGTTAAAAGACTCATAAATTCACATTAGTGGGTGGTATTACTCAATTTTCGCGAAAACCTGTTACATAGCTTTTTGTTAACGGGCTTTCACCCTCGCTGTATTCGTCGCCCCATTCACCGATGCACCGCCGCGCGTTGAATATAACGCTCTCCTCCGCCGGTCGCATGTCCGCCCGCTCTTTTAATTGCACATTATAGGCGTCCTCTGTATTTCGATGCCAGAAGGAATAACACCGCGATAAATATTCAAAAATATTACCGCGTTGATAACGAACTCCTCCTCTCCTCTCTCCCCCCTTCGTTTCGTCCGTAATTCCGAACCCAATTTGAATTTTTTTACACGTATGAAACGAAATAAAAGTTGAAGCAGTAATATAGAACTTTAGACATTGTTAACTCAGTAATTAGGACAGGCGCATAGCTCTACATATTGTTAACTCCCTAATTAGAGACGTTGAAAGAAGTATACATATATACGTGGCTCAAATGAAAAAACGAGCTTAATAGCATTTTAATCCAGCGCGGTCCCGCGGCTGACGTTTA